>APFE031309835.1:32306-49717 GCA_000404065.3 Pinus taeda
AAAAAATGTGTCACAAATATGTTGGGTTATGACTTTGACATCATCTATAGAAAATGGAAGAAAATTTTTGTTGCAGATGCACTCTCAAGAAAGGATGAGGATGTGGAAGCATTGTTTTATTCTATTTCTATTATCCAACCAGATTGGATAAATGAAGCAAGGTATGAATCGAAGAAGGATGAAGAAGTATGGTCTCTTATTCAAAAGTTGCAAAAGATCCCAATTCAAACAATATTGCCAGAAATTGAAGAGGAAGGAAAAATCATATTGGAACCTGGAGCAGTCACAGAAACAAGAACCCGACAGCTACTAAATCAATCAATTTCAGAGTATCTCATCAAGTGGAAGAACTTACCCACTAAAGATTCCACATCGGAGGACAAGAAGTTTATACAGAAGCATCAAGAACTACTCAAGCGTTGAAGACAACGCTTTTTGAAGGAGAGGGGCATGTTAGGCCCCTATACTACTAGTGTAACCCCTTATTGTTATTAGTACAACCCCCTTATTATATTGATGTACCCATGTAGTGCCCACATTGTTACTATTGTGCCCCATAGAAGCCCACTATTGTTATTATTGTGCCCTTACATTATTATTGTTATGTAGGCTCTGATTATGTTATGACCCCTTAGACTCCTATATATAGAAGGAGGTCTTTTCATTTGTATCATCGAAGAATTGTTCATTTATGTAATGTAAAGGAGGTTTCCCCCTCGAAGAGGCTGAATTCTAAGGCGTTGATCTATCTTTTCTATCTTTTCTTGAGCTAGTTTCATAACAGTATGATCATGAAAACCCTAACTTGTCAGGGTTGAAATGGTGTTGACTGAAATCTTGAACCTTTGAAGTTTTGGTATTGTAGGGTTTACGTTGCTATGTTATGAAACCCTAGATCTTTAGGGTTTAGTTGGGTCTATAAGAAAAACCTTGTTATGTATATAGATTCCTAGGAATGAAACCCTAGGTATGTGTCCATTGGTTGAAACCCAAGCTTGGTATAGGACAATATTTGTCTAACATTACCTAACATATGATGTGCTTATGATATGTTGATGAATTCCTAGATATATGTGTTGAATTAAGTGTTGATAGTCATGAGTCCTAGGGTTTGGAAACAAGCCCTAGTCAAAGGTTGATGATTGGTAAATCTAGGGTTTTGCAGCTAAACCCTAGTAGTAATTAAATTCTCTGGTATGTGTGATATGACAATCTGGAATCTATGAATTTATATAGTGATTGATGAGAATTTGTAAATGGAAATCTAGTGTTTACATCAAACTCTAGTAGATGCTCGTCATAATATCGATTAAGTGTTGATTGATTTTGTTGTTGAAGCTCATGTATGAAATCTAGGATATGTATGAAATATTAGTGAGGAGTCTAACATATGAATTCTAAAAGTTGTTAGATTCATTGATTTGATTTGTTTCTAGGGTTTGAACTTGTCGTTGAAATAATATTGGAACCCTAGAATAATGAGTTTGAAATCTTGATGAGCTATGAATGTGATTTAGTGTTTGTAACTAAACCTGGGCAAGAAGTTGAGGTATAGTCTCTTGTTGATTATGTTTTGAAAAGTCTAAATGCTTCCATTGTTAGAAGTGTTTTATATGGCTAACTTCATGCTTCTATAATCTTGGTTGTACTTGTTATCTAAGTTGTGCAGTACATCATCTCCAAGTTGGTTAAGATGATCATAACTAAAGTTGATGTGATAAGCATGATATATGAATGACTTTGATAAGAAGTATGGAAGCCATGAAAAAATCTCTGATGTCATAAAGAAGTAGAACTCCCTAAGTTAAGAGGGAGTCTAGATGAAATATCCCTAGGTTAAGAGGGAGCTTGAATGAATGAAATCTCCCTAGGATAAGAGGATGGTCGAGAATATTCCTTGAATAGGAATAATTAGATCCTTTGTGATTAAGAGGGGGTGACAAATATGGTTCTCTACTTCATGTGTCATTCACTAAACTAGGTTAAGAGTCGTAAGTTTAGGGGAGGCCATGAGTGAGAGAACGAAATTGGAGAATTCATTTTGAGGTGTTACTGAAAGAAGGAAAGTAAGAGTCGATTGAAGAATATGTTGTTGCATATGAAGTAAGAAAAGGAAAGTGCATGACTGAGGAATCTTCTGTCAAAGATTTGGTTGATAGCCCTACTATGAAAAGTTGAGAAGCAACATCAAGTTGTTTGGAAGACCCCAGAGGTTTGTATTTGATTATGTACATGTGAATGTATATTATTAATGTGGATTCTGATTGTGAGTGAAGCATTGCCTGGGATGATACCTGGTCAGCACTTTGTGTTGATATCTAGGTCCCGAAGTTGGAAGGGTGGCGTTGGTCATTGAGCTATGACATGCACTTGGATCCATGGGTTGATGGTTAGCAAGTAAGCCTGATGGTACCTAGAGAGGCTAAAATCTTGAGTCCATCTTAGTCCCACTTGGATAGATTGGCCTGGTCAGGAATCTAGTCTAAATTGTTGAGAGACCAATGGATAGATTTCCCTAGTCATTGATCTAGTATGTAGCATTGTGATGCCTAAATTGTTGAGAGACCAATGGATAGTATACACTGGTCAGGAATCTAGTCCATGGCGTTGCAGTGCTTAAACTTCTTCATATATGATGTGTTGAGATATTCCATGTACCTCGTTTATTATATGTAAATATGAATACCTCCGTAGTTAAGAGGGAGTGTTGGAAAATGTAACTAGGTTCGGTATTCATCATTGTACTTGAAGTCAGAATGTAATATATTTATCAAAAGAAAGTGAAAGTAATTTTATTATTATTTTATTTGACTTGTTAAAGCATGGGTTTCATGTTTAGGTCAAATGTATAGGTCAAGCCTCCATTGTAGGCTTTAGGTTATTGTCTAAGTCAATGTTTAAAGACTCTTCCATCCATCAAAGTCTACTTGTTGTCATCATCAAGTCAACTTCCTACAAATAATCTCATATCAGCCTAACTATAGTGACACAACTCTTCATCAACACATGTCGACCTATTTTCGTATGGCAACAACTATGTATATAAGGATGAGGAATTCGCATTATAAATACAGATTTTTGGATAATAATTTCAGAGCACAAGTTTCGATGATACAAGTTTGGATGAGGGTAAAACATTTTGATGTTATTTCAGGGAGTTTGGATAGGGCATTAAGACAATCTCCATGCTCTCACAAATCGATGTTATGCCTCCAACAGTTAAGTATTATACTCCCACGTTTTCAGTGCTATGCTTCCATAGTTCAGTATGCTCTCACAGGATTGGAGACTATTACAGTGACCTTTGTTTGATGCTCTCACATCACCATAGTGACCTCATCTTGATGCTAGTACAGTGACTTCAGGTTGATGTTATTACAGTGGTGCTTCTACAGTTCGTTTATGTCTTGATGTTATTATAATGTTGCCTTGATGGATGGAGGTAGTCTCGAGTCTAAGTTGTAAGGGTCTTGGTCATCTCATATTGAATCTAATGAAGGAAGAATTTGTGACTGGGTTTTCCCCTCAAGGGGGTTTTTCCCTGGCAGCATGCCTATATCTTGTGTTCTCTTCTTTTGTTGCTTGGAATTAACCTTGATGAAAAGAAAAGATGATTAAGAGATCTAATACTAATAATGAAAACATCACAAGTTAATGTCATAATAAGGGAAATCGTTTTAACTGCCGACTCTATGGATTTCCCAACATCTTTATGGGTCTCCACTCAAAATTAAAGCTCTATATAAATATAAAAGCGTGCGAGGAGACAAATAATAAACATAGCAAGCTCATTCAATCTTTTCTAATGAAGAGAAATTCAACTAAGGAGAAATTTGTTTATCTTCACCTTTTCCTCATCAATCTATCTCTCTTTTGGAGGCCACCCATGTGAGGAGGTTGACAAAGTTTTGACCAAAAATTTGACAGTTGCACGTATGAGGGTTGATTGAGGGTTTGACTGTAGGCCAAGTTTGACCGCAGGGCATTGACCAACAATAGTTTGACCAAGTTTGGTTGGTGATTTTGTTGAAGAATCTAGGGCATCTGGGTTATAGTGAGATTCTTCTGATGATAACAATTTGTGAAGTAATTTTTACTTTTCTTATTAGAACAATCTTCTCTTATAATTATTAGTGTATGTTCTCTTACTTCATCAAATAGTTACCAAAACAAAAGGAGAGAATAACACAAGATGTTGGCTCTCAGCTATGGCAAAACCTCTCTCTCCCAGTGAGAAAAACCTTTTTGCAAATTTCTCTTATTGAAGCTTCAATTGACAAATGCCAAACCCTAGACCCTTAACCAATAGATCTTCCAAGTACAAGACACAGTCTCTCTTTTGTACCTTCCCTTATGCTCTTCAATCAAAGCCTTCTTCTGCACTGCACCTTGATCTCTTCCTTGGCATTTCTTCCAGCAACTGATGGCACTTTCCTTTGCTCCTTTTTCAGCAATGGCAGCAACCCTAGGTCTCCTTAGAGACCTCTTCTTTAGTGTCTTCCTTTCCTTCTCTACTTCACTTGGAAATCTTCCTTTTCCTTGATACTTAGGCTAGAGAATGAGACCTTCCTTCAGAGATATTTTTGAGTTGAGAGGTTGATCCTCTTTACCCTACTGCATGTCTAATCTCTTCGCATGTGTGGCTAATATAGACTAGTACTTGGCCCTTTTCTTGCTTATTTTCTCCACTTTAGGTGTCCTCTTCTTCTCTAGAGATAGAGGCTTTATCATAAGTCTTTTCTTAGCCCAATCGAGATTGATTATGTTGTTGTACTTTTAGATCTGATGTGACTGCAAAACTGCCCTCCTTTGTTTGTATGTGTGATAGAATTAGGCCCTAAAACAATCCTCCCAAACTCGGTTTCTCCTTTTTCTTCTTCGTTGCCCTAGAAGCACCTTTCTACTCCTTTTTCACACCTCTTTTTCATCCTTCCTTCTTCGCTGATTTTAGAGATGAGTAGTGATGCTTTTGTGAGGTCGAACTGCCCTACATGTAGGAGATTGTCCCTCCTATTTGGGCCAACATGTCCTTAAGTGTACCCAAAATCCATTTTTGAGCTGACTTTGAAGAGGAGACTTGTCTTTGCTTTGGAGGATCACCCTTAACATATTTCTTTGACTCTAATACATATGTTTATATAGTGTAACATGCCCACATGGGTCTTCAACAATTACATTGACTCTTTGACTTTCCTAGAAGCACTTAAACATGTGCTTGACCTATCAAATGGGCAAGAAACCCATTCTTGATAATGACAAAAATAATAATTCTTTTCTTTTACAAGTACAAAGATCAAAATTACATTTATGAAGACCGAACCTAGTTACACTTTCTTCAACGCTACCTCTTAACTAGGGAGGTATTCATAAATTATTACAAGGTGTTTGGACATTTTCAATCTGAAGAGTTCCCATAAGAGAAATCGGATTGGAAATTCATCTGTTATAGCATCATAGTAACCAACATTGTTTCCACACCAAGGCCTTGACTAACAACTCTATCTCTCAATAGATCAGTGCATAATGTTGGCAAGACCAATGACTATAGACACCTTCATCATTGTCTCTCAAGGTACATACCCACACGGGTTGTCACTGAGTATGACCTTCTAGCACTATTCTTGTCTTGGGTTCCCAACCCTCAAAGAATATCGATCCTCTTTCCTACTCTCATCTTGGATGCCCTACACATCCTCAAAGAGATGTCAGATAATTTCCCAATCCTCCATTCCTTCTTCCCAAGTGAAGGCAAGAATTTTGTGTCTATCTCTCCCTCTCAGGTAGGGAAGATATGCCCATTCCTGTAAAGGAATGTACCCAAGCTCCCTCTGACCAGGGACTTGCCAGAGCTCCCTCTCAACTAGGGACACTCCTTTTCCATCAACAACTTCTTCTTGTGGGTCCTTCAATTGCTTGATCAATTTATTTCCTTGAGGTCATGAAATTCAATCGAGTTTCTTCTTTGTAGGGCATTAGCCATCAATCACTTTCCTTCTTGGTTTGTCATGTCATTTATTTATTCATGGAAAGTGGCCTTCTTGGTACATATCTGGAACCTTCTTCATATGGATACTTCTTTCTCATCGTGCTTCTTTCCAGAATTTCCATCCTCCACATGAATGCTAGTATGCTTACACTTACAACTCTTGTTCCAGTAGCCCTACATGACCCCTCCCAAATATTATTCAAGAAATCAAAACACAACATTAAATCAAACGGTACCTTACGAGATGGCTCTCCATCGTGACATCTTGTTGGTTTGAATCATCAGCATCCTGCATGTTCATATCTCCAAGGCCTTTTTCAAGTGTCAAGCATCCTTTGATCTTTTTCTTCCTTTGTCATAGTTCTCATGCCTTCTTCCGGGAGATCTCTTAACAAATCTATTGGATGTTGATTCCTAGTGTCCACGGTGTCCTTTTATCCCTGATCTCTTTTCCCATATGTTCTTTATAGGTTCTCTTGTCAATCGCCTCATACCTCATATGAGGATATTTCTCATGTTGACCTTTCTCGGTGTGAGAACCATGCCTTTGTGCATTTTCTTCAATGAAAGATATCTACCATGTTCTTGACCATGCTACTAGAGAAAATCCCCATGCTCATTGATACAAATGATGACATGACTTTAACTGAAAACGTAGATGCATACATACCTCATCATAGTTTTTTCCTTGATCATCTCAGATTCCTTTGACAGCTTCCTTGATTGAGATTACCTCAATCTCCTTTGCTTTGCTACACATTTCCTTGCCTACATATCATCTTTTCCTGAATCCCCATAAGTGGAATTCTTATCAAGACATCTGATTTTCCTAAAAGTCATGAACCCTCTATTGAAGATTATACCGGAGGATCCTTGTAGTCCTCATTTTGCAAATGCTCCTTCCTATTGATGATAGTGGCTTTCTAAGACGATTCTTCCTAATCATGATCATTCCTTTATGCATTGATCCGAATTGGATCATTATATTGTCTTTCATCCATCTCGATGCATTTGGAGTGGAAAAAGTGGAGGAATCAGCACACGAGACCGTTTTTACCAGCAGGACCCAATTTGGCAAAACAAGGTCAGAAACCTTTTAGGATCGTTTTGAGGCATCAAACGACGTTTTTTGGGGGGGGGGGGAATTTGTCGCTTAAGTGCAACACCTTTTCATGTTATTCTACACACAAAGAGCTTTCCAACGGTGCAAGAATCATGTCAATCGTCTATATGCAAAAGTTAAGCCACTCAGAAGTTGACCTTCCTGTTTTCACACCTATAGTTTGGGAGGATGTCGCATCAGCGCCCATTATTCATGGAAAAGGGGCTAACCACGTGTTTGTGATGTAAAATACTCTAGAAGAGTCTATGTTGTTTCTCTAGTTAAGAGTTGATGTAGTCAAACTTAACCACTAGTAGGTTATTGGGTTGTGTTATAATCGGGCCACTAGGAGGAAGAGGTATTCCATTCCTTCGAGAACATTTTGTTCCATAGTTGAGCAAAGATAGCCAAGAGAGATAGGAGGTAGAGCACACAGAGAGAGTTTGTGCACTGTAGAAACCCACGAGCCACAAACATTACTTCTTTGTATCTGCAGCCATATTTCCAGACAGAGAAAGAGAGCGAAGCAGCCTCACCTTCCAGCTGGGTTTTCTCCCAAAAGGGTATCCCAGAGAGCATATCTTGTGTATTATGTGTGTGTGTGAGCTTATTTTTTCGTTCTCTACTTTTATGCCTAATTTACTTTTACATGCATGCACTAATTACAATTAATTTTACAAATCTAGAAATTAAATAAAACTGTAATAGTGTAGAATCTCATATTTTTAATATAATATTATTAGATCTGTTGTGACGAACTATCTAGTGGAATATCCATGGCACTTTATGGATCATTTTTGATGCAGAAGGCCAATTGAACAGCAACTGAACAACAATTGAACAACAGTCGATCTCACGTTGACTTTCCTTTTAGAAGACAGACGCTTCACTTTAAGCCGTTGATCTCCTCTCTCCAAATCTAACGGTGGGCAGTGACATCGCAAATCACAATTTCTCCCAGCCAAGGTTCATTCACTCCTGAATGATGCGATGTGATATAATCCAACGGTCAGTAATCAGTCAGTCATCCAACAGTTGACAGCGATATCGCACAGGGAACTTGCATGACGCTACCCGCCTCACGAAGCCGATATGGTTTATAGACCTTGATCTATAAAAATTTGGGTCTGAGTTTAGACTTAAACTCCGATCACCTTAAAACCCGAAATCTATTGGATAATGAAATCCATCAATCCTACGGCTCATGGGAATTCAACTTACACATGGATTTCCAAACAGCGCAACCCCCGTAATTAATTATGACGTAAGCAGTTGAAACTTAAATCGATGGTTAGGATGGAGTACGGGCCTTCAATCACGATCGAGCCTTTATGTGCTCTTCTACCCTCGTCCTTAATACTAATGACTACGATTAACACCTAAATATTGAGATTAACAATTAAAATATGAAAACATGGAAAATACCTGGATGCGCTTCAGAACGCATATCTGCAGAAGTAAATGAGAATTTTAACCAGAATTAACACACAAATGCACACTAAATCAAATTCCTTCAATACAATAATAATTACAGAGTCTTGGCCCTCTCGGCTCAATTACAGCAAATTAACAGACCTCTGTTTCAATCTCAAAACCCTCTCTCTCACTCAACTCTCGCCTCTCGCTCAATCCTCAATCATCTCAGCTAATCCTTCTTCCTTACATTTTCTTCTTTTTATGAATCAAATCCTATTCTAACTGTACGAACGACTCGATCTCTATTTTTAATTAATCTAACAGTCAAATCGCTATTTTCAAGCTCCATTACACACCTATGCTAACAACTTTATCCCTTAGTATAAAAGAAGACATTTTCCTAACTATTACAATAATGAATTACAGATCATTTTCGAGAGATCCAACCCTCTCGACCAAAACTGACTTTTGACCACTCAAGTCAATGAAATTCAACTCGTTTAGCCACAACATGTGAAAAAACCTTCACATTGCTGACTAAGTCCAGATGCTCCTACATCAATTTGGTATTAGAGTGGGTTTCTTTGGGTATTTTGTGGAGATTGTAGGGATCTAGATCGACGAGGCCAAAAATTTTAAAACTCTAATCATGGGCGACGAATTTGTAAATGAACCTTGTGATCCTGTAGAGGTGAGGTTTTCACAGCTTGAAGAACAAGTCGCGGATATAAACCACAATGTAAACCTCCTCATGGTGGCCCTAGGCAATAAGCTGGGGATATTTGGAGAAGAACGGGGTTCAAATGCAGAGGAAAAATCAGTAGGGGGATCGGGAGATCGGGAAGATGCAAATAACCTGCTGAAGAAAGAACCCGGAAAAGATCAACCTAGTTCGAGTGTCATCAACCAATCCCTGTTTAAAGTGGAAGAAAAAGTCAATATCAAGCCATACCACAGTGAGATTGATGCTCTGAAGCTGAATCACTGGTTCTAGCAACTGGAAGTTTATTTTAGTGTCCATCAGATTGAGGAAGGGCATAAGATCTCATTCGCGTGGCTGAAATTAGAGGGCAATGCACTGACTTGGTGGGAGAGCCACACCGAAACCCTGAGGTTGGAGGGAGAACTTCCAATGACTAAGTGGGAGGATTTAAAAACCCTCATTAAGTCACAGTTTTATCCCAATGGGTATGTGGAAGACTAGTGGATCTGGTGGCATTACTTCAAGCAAAAGTCGGGCCAAAGCATGCAGGAGTACACCATAGAATTCAAAAAGATGGCTATAATGCTAGGTATCTCTCCAAAGAACCCATATGTACTCCTAAAGTATTTGGGGGGTCTACATCACCATCTACATGAGCAAGTGATGTTGGTCAAGCCCAAAACGGTGGACGAGGCTTGTGTACAGGCACAGTACCTGGGGAACATAGGACTCAAAAGAGCGCAATCAAGTGGATCAAAACAAAAGGAGCAACAAGACACTTCTAAGGATGGGAAGAAGAAGCAAAAAGGGGGAAAAGATAAAAACACAGCAGCCACAACACACTAGTGCAAATATCCTAGCAACCACTATAACATTGTTGGCCATACAGAGGAGAAGTGTTGGAAGTTACATCCAAAGCTAAACCTGAAGAACAAGAAGAAAGATAATAAGAAGAATCTCATGGCCACTGATTCGAGCAACCAAGTTGAAAGTAGCTCAAATGTGGATGAGAAGATCGTTTGTACATCAGTGCAGAAGGAGGTGAATCTTAGTAGCCTTCAGCAACAGGAAGAGAAAGAAATGACCAAACTCTTCCATGTAAAGATATAGGCCAAGAAGATGAAGATTGATGCTCTGTTTGACTCAGGATCGCAGGAAAATCTCATTGCAACATATCTAGTCAAAAAGTTGGAGTTGGAGGTTCGTGATCATCCAAACCCATATCCACTGGGATGGGTACATAAGGATGAAGAGCTAAAGGTAACAAAACAGTGTAAAATTAGATTTGCTATCTGTGTTGATGTTATTGATGAAGTAGATGTGGATGTGGTTCCCCATGATGTATGTGGAGTCATGTTTGGGAGTCCATACATGTACATGCGTGATGCAATGTTCATGAGGAGAGCTAACCAGTACCGACTCATCAAGGATGGAAAATCATTCATCATCAACGTGCACAAAGGCAAGTCGAAAATTTCACTCGTAAGTGCCAACCAAGCCAAGAAATTGAGCAGTTCCAGCAAGAAGTATGTTTTATTATTTTTAAGAGAAAATCAGTCTGTAGAGGAGTCAATAAGAGGCAAGGTATCCCTAGAGGAGTGTACTAAGAAACAAAAATAACAATTGGAGGAGTTGTTACATGCATACAAGGGCGTGTTCCGAGAGACTAAAGGGCTACCCCCTAAGAGAGAAGTGGAGCACGAGATCCAGTTATTGCCAAACTCCCCATTGCCAAATATTGGGTTGTACAGGCAGTTTGTTATAGAAGCAAGTGAGGTGAAAAAACAGTTGCAGCAGCCGCTGGAACAGGGCGTCATTTGATCGAGTACATTACCATGTGGGTCACCCATCATCATTGTGCCAAAGAATGATGGGACTTGACGGATGTGTATAGATTACAGGGCATTGAATAAAATCACGCTTAAGAATAGATACCCCTACCCAGGATAGACAAACTGCTAGATCAGTTGTAGAAAGCGAAGTATTTCACCAAGCTAGAATTGAAGTTTGAATATCACCAGGTTCGAGTCAAAGAAGAAGTTACATGGAAGACCGCCTTCAAAACCAAGCAAAGTTTGCATGAGTGGTTAGTTATGCCATTTTGCCTATGTAATGCACCAACTACATTTATGAGATTAATGAATGATGTACTACACCCTTTTATAGATTCATTTTTTCATGTCTATTTGGATGATATATTGGTATATAGTGCTACTTGGGAGGTGCATATTTCACGTTTGACGCAGGTGGTGAAAACATTGAAGAAGCACTAGTTGCTAGGAAATATCAAGAAGTGTGAGTTTGCGCAACAGTCCTTGGTGTATTTGGGATATGTGATTGGTGGAGGAGAATTGAAGATAGACCTTTCCAGGATGGAGGCCATCATGAAATGGTCAGTGCCTACTAATTTTACTGAGGTTAGGAGTTTCATTGGAGCAGCACAGTACTTGAGGAAATTCATAGCTTCATTTTCAGCAGTAGGCCATAACAACAAGTGGCAAGAGTTTCCAGTGGGGAAAAGAGTAGCAAAAGGCCTTCGATGAGTTAAATAAGAAGATCAGTGAAACACTAGTTCTGGCATTACCAAACTTGCAACGACCCTTTGAAGTGGAGACAGATGTGAGTGGGTATGTTATGGTAGTTGTCTTGATGCAAGGAGGAAGGCCCATTTGCTACCATTCTAAAGTATTTCATGGGTAAGTTCTTAACTACCCTACCTACGATAAGGAGCTCTATGCCATGGTGCAAGCTGTGAAGAAACGGAAGCACTATCTGATGGGAAAGGAGATAATAGTCTACACGGATCACCAATCGTTACAGTACCTGCAAGCCAAGAATAAGCTACAATAGACCAGACATTACAAGTGGATGGGGTTTTTACAACTGTTTCATTTGGTGATCAAGTATAAGAAGGACAACACAAACAAGTTGGCCAATATGCTTTCAAGGCCACCCACATCAAAGATTATAGCTTTGGGGACTCTTATGCACATGGAGCCATTCACCCATGATGCATACAGAGAGGCATATTTAGAAGATGAGGACTTCAAGGAGGTGTACCAGCAGTTGCAAAGTCAGAGTCAGAGTCATGTGCACAATGGCGACAACATCGTTGACTACGATCTTTAGGATGGCTTACTCTACAGGCTAGATAAGTTATGTGTTCCTAAAGGTGAGTGTTTGCAGCTGATTAGAGAAGCTCACCCCTCCAAGGTTGTAGGGCACTTTGGTGTAGGGAAGATTGTGGCTAACTTGCAGAGGTATGTGTATTGGCCCAAGATGAAAGAATAAGTAGCTAGGTTCATAAGAGGATACATGCTTTTTTGTATCAGGAAGCCTAGCAACAAGAAACAGGGTCTGTATCATCCCTTACCTATACCTACTTGTCCTTGGGAAAGCATTTCCATGGACTTTGTGGGAGGTTTACCGAAAACCAGGAAGGGACATGACTACATGTTCGTGGTAGTTGACAGGTTCAGAAAGATGTGTGTTATGATGCCATGTAAAAAGACCATCAGTGGACAAGAAGCAAAAAACTTGTTCTTTGGACAAGTCTAGGTACAGTTTGGGATACCAAGGAGCATCATTTCAGACAGGGATACAAGATTTCTCAATGCATTCTAGACTACATTGTGGGAAAAGATGGACACAAAGTTGAAGAGATCTACAACATTTCATCCACAGACAGATGGGTAGACATAAGTAGTCAACAAGAATTTGGTGCAACTTCTAAGGGGTTACAACTAGAAGCATCTGAAGACCTGGGATTAAAATCTGGTATATATACATCATTCTTATAATAGAGCAATCCACACTTCTACGGGAAAGTCCCCATTTGAAACTTGTTTTGGATATTTGCCACCTTCACCTTTGGATATCACATATGGGTAGCAAGGAGTGAAGGAAGACATTACAGGAGATACTTTGAGGGCTGAAAATTTTATAGAGAAAATCAGGCAAATCCACCTATAAGTATAGGAAACAATGCAGAAGTCGCAGTTGAAGTATAAGGCAAGGCATGATCAACACAAAGCAGAGAAATCATTCAAGGTGGGAGACAGAGTATGGTTACAGTTGAACAAGGAGACGCTGCAGGGGCCTAGTAAGAAAATCAAGGCTCTAAAGTATGGTCCCTTTGATATACTGCAAAAGGTAGGTGATATGTCTATTGACTCAATTTACCACCATATATGCGCATTTACTCAGTTGTAAATGTAGAGAATTTGAAACTCTATGAGCCTTCCATGCTAGATCAGGATGAGGAACAAGTTCTACCTTCTGTGGAGGATTTGGCACTAGACACTCAGGCAAAGTTGACAGAAGATACAATTTTGCAAAAGAGGTCTAAAACTACAAGACAAGGGCAACAAGACCTTTGGCAGATTGGGTTGAAGGGACAACTTCCAGGCAGAGCTAAATGGTACACCTGAGAGATGGTGGAGGAAAAATTTCCTCAACTCATTCAGTAAAAGCTTTTGGGGACCAAAAGCCTCCCAAAATGGGGAGGTGTGATCCGAATTGGATCATTATATTGTTTTTCATCCATCTTGATGCATTTGGAGTGGAAAAAGTGGAGGAATCATCTCATAGGACCATTTTGACCGGCGGGACCCAGTATGGCAAAACGGGGTCTGAAACCTTCTAGAAGCGTTTTGAGGCATCAAAGGGCACTTTTTGGGGTGTAAAACTTTGTCGCATAAGCACAACACCTTTTCATGATATTTTACACACACAGAGCTTTCCAACGATACAAGAATCACATCAGTCGAAGTCTGTATGCAAAAGTTATGCCACTCAGAAGTTGACCTTCATGTTTTCACACCTATAGTTTGGAAGGATGTCGCGTCAGCCCCTATTATTCATGGAAAATGGGCTAGCCACGTGTTTGTGATGTAAAAGACTCTAGAAGAGTCTATGTTGTAACTCTGGTTAAGAGTTGATGTAGTCAAACTTAACCACTAGTAGGCTATTGGGTTGTGTTATAACCGGGCCACTAAGAGGAAGAGGTATTACAGTTTTTCGAGAGCATTTTGTTCCATAGTTTTGCAAAGATAGCCGAGAGAGATAGGAGGTAGAGAACACAGACAGGATATGTGCACTGTAGTAGCCCATGGGCCACAAACATTACTTCTTTGTATCTGTAGCCATATTTCTAGACAAAGAAAGAGAGCGAAGCGACCTCACCTTCCAGCTGGGTTTTCTCCCGAAAAGGTTTCCCAAACAGCATATATTGTGTATTATATGTGTGTGTGTGAACTTATTTTGTCGTTCTCTACTTTTTTGCCTGATTTTCTTTTACATGCATGCACTAATTACAGTTAATTTTACAGATCTATAAATTAAATAAAATTGTAATAGTGTAGAATCTCAAATTTTTAATATAATATTATCATATTTGTTGTGACGAACTGTCCAGTGGAATATCCACGGTAGTTTACGGATCATGCATTGATGAGGTCATTCAACAGTTACATCCTTCCTATATGAATATCTTTATCTGAGCTATCTCTACATAATGCTCCTATATTCCTGAATATGTCGTTCTCATAAATCATGCATTCTATCCTACTGCTACATGTTCCTATGATACCCAAAACTTTAAAGAAGACTTATGTGAAGAAGTTGACCTCAGTGATAGTAGAGATCCAGAGGGTCTTCCTTCTTCTGCCTCTTCTCTTCTTCTTTCACTTCTTGGGTAATCTGAGCTTCTTCTTGTTTTCTCTTATTGTTGTCCTTCTTGAACTTAGGACAATCCCTTTTATAGTGTCCATATTCTTGGATGCCAAATCATTGGAATTTGGACATATCTCTTTTACCGTTTCTTTGTGGACCAAACTTGCCAAATTTCTCTTTTCTCTTGGCCATAGCGGCAAATCCCTGCTCCTTTGATCCCACATCATATTTGGCTTTGAGTCTAGCCTCCTCAATTTTGCATAGAGACCAAAGTTCATTCAATGGGGTAGCTTCCTACTTGGCATATATACTTGATGTGAAGTTGCCCCATTCCTCAGGTAATGCATTGAGCACCACAGTTATCATTTCCCTGTCTAACATAACTTCTCCTAGTTCTTGTAGTTGGTCTCTCATCTCAGAGACCACCATGAAGTAGGGAGTTATTCCTCCTTCCTTTGAGATCTTCATTTTATATAGTTCATTATGAAACGATATCACTTCTCCAACTGTACTAACTGAGAATAGCTCCACCAACTTATCATAGATTTCTTTAGATGTTTCATGTTTGGAAACATAAGGAATGAGAGGGTCCTTGATGGATTCTATCAGAATCCTTTGAGCCCTTGTTTCATCCTTATTATACTTTGCTAGGGCTTAAGTTTGTTCCTCAGTAGGAACAGTGACACTACCTTTGATTTAGTCCAAAAGTTCATTTTCTTTGAGAAGTAAATCAGTCCTCTTTTCCCATGCAAGGAAGTTAGCAGTGCCAACCAATTTGTTGCTTTCCTTGCAAAAAGACATTTTTATATTTTCAGAAGAGGATATAAAAATACTTACTTGAGAGTATTAGTGATGAGGAGATCTTGTTGCTTCCTTGATGAATGAAGTTTCGGCTTCTCGGATCTTGGAGTTCTTCAAGATGCTTCCTTCAAGGTGCCTTAAGAGAGATTTGCTTGTTGATGAAAACTTCTCAATGTGTAGATCTGAAGATCTTCATTGATGGGCCTTTATCTTGGGTGCATATTCTTTGAAGATGGAGGATATTTGATGGAGACTCTTCTTGAATGTACCTTCTTGTAGAATCCTTTAGAGTGATGGATCTAGGAAAGGAGATGGTAATCCTCCTTGTCTTTGATGGATCTAAAATCCTTACTTGTAGATCTAGTGCTTCAACCTTTGTGTTCCCTTGTTTCTCGATCTTAATGCTTCACTCTTCTATGTGTTCTTGAGATGCCCTTCCTTGATGTGTCACCTTAGCTCTCATACCATGTTGAAGAATCTAGGGCATCTGGGTTATAGTGAGATTCTTCTGACGATGATAACAATTTGTGAAGTACTGTTTACTTTTCGTATTAGCACAATCTTCTATTATTATTATTAGTGTGTGTTCTCTTACTTCATCAAACAATTACCAAAACAAAAAGAGACAATAACACAAGATGTTGGCTCTCATCTAGAGCAAAACCTCTCTCTCCTAGAGAGGAAAACCCTTCTGCAAATGTCTCTTATTGAAGCTTCAATTGACAAATGCCAAACCCTAGACCCTTTACTAGTAGATCATCCAAGCACAAGACATGTCTCTCTTTTGTACCTTCCCTTATGTTCTTCAATGAAAGCCTTCTTTTGCACTGCACCTTCATCTCTTCCTTGGCACTTCTTTTGGCAACTGATGGCACTTTTCTTTGCTCCTTTTCAAACAACTGCAGAAACCCTAGTGTCATGCGAAAAGAGTTAATCTTGCGGACAAAACCAACCTCCCTAGAAGCCTAAGACTTTCTAGTGACAAACAAGACAATTAAGAGCAATCCTTCTCTAAAAATGCATTTACCATACAAGAAATCAAGTGTTTAGATCCTACCTGTAGTCCAACACTGTTGTAGTAGTCTAGCCTTGTCGATCCGGATGAACTCCTCCTTCACTTCGAAACCTGCATTCACTAACAATCAAACGATTAAATAGCACCTGAATATCTCATAAAATAAAACATATTCAACATACAGACCAAGGAGTATATGAAACAACTCATTAATAACAAATTGTTGAGAAGAATGGACTTATTTGTATTAATAGGAAACAAAAGAAACCAATACAAACTGAGCCTTGGTGTTGTGCAAGTTCCTCCCAGGGTCCAACAAGAGTTTTCCTTTACTTTGATAAGCTCACCCACTTCCAAATGAAACAAGAAAGGATGGGAATCTCTCCTCACAAGCTTACAAGGAAGTCCTAATTCCAGCAGCATCTACCCTTTGGAATGTTCAGCTTTCAACCTCCCCTCCTCTAGCCCAAGGCCTGTATTTATAATGTTCTAGAGGAAGTTAATCAGGTCCAACATCAATGGGATACCCCCTCTTTTGGATGGGGTAGCTCCTCTCTTGATGGGATAAGTTCCTCTATCATAGGGATGCATGAACCATCTGGATGCGCTCAATACACGTCAAACACTCTTCTAGAAGGCTCTAGAAGTGACCACAAGTAACTTTTTAAAGATGAAACTCGTGCCTTTTGACCTTTACATGGGTACGCACCCAACC
>APFE031309835.1:113131-133418 GCA_000404065.3 Pinus taeda
CATTGCTATTCTGTGTTCTGGGTATCTTTTCTTCGCATATTCTGTATTTGGGTATCATTTGCAGGTTAAGAGCATAACAAGTCCAATTTGATATGGAGGCTCAATAACCCTCTTAGGGTGTGTCCCATTTTTCTGCAGGTCCATAACCCCCTATTGCAGGGACACCTCACTTGAGTTGTGTATAAATACACAACTCAAGCTCTTGTCTATATCATCTCATCTTGTGATCTTCTTGACTGAAATATAAAGTGTTGTAAGACTAAGAGCACTTAATTTTGGTGTTTTCCTCTTCTGATTAGTATTTTATTCTTGGGTGCACTTGAGCTTGGCTTTTGCACCCTTTCTCTAGCACACTAGACCTTGCTCCCTCTGACACATTCATGAGGAGGCTATCTCATAATTTGGATGAGATTTGGGTCCATTGATTCTTTTGTTGGCCTTTGTAAATATCAACAAGAATGGAATGATAGTGTCTATATTGGTGAGATTCTAGATTCATAGCACTTTTCAATGGCCAGATCGAAAATGAATATCGTTTAGATATGAGGGTAGCCTTATTTATTTACTTATTGAATAGAATCCACAAAATCATTTGACATAAGAGCCAGTTAGTTGTTTGTATGCTCTTTGAGTTGGAAGACTATGTCTTCAAGGGGAGAACATGGCGTATACCTTATATTAAATGTTATGTTGCATACTATTTTTACTAGAGTTCTCAACCGGCTAATAAGGACTTCAGCATAGTCTGAATAAATTAGGTTTAACTAGGAGTAACACGATAAGACTCCTCAAAATATAAGTCTCTAGAGCTCTATAAAAATTGTTCTCCTGAAAGAAATTTCAATGTTTCTTTAAACAACCTGAAAGTAATTTATACTGCAAAGACTTCAGAATGATTTAAATGATTAAATGTTTGACCATGGGATATTTTTTGCAAAACGTTAATACTTATGTCGTGTGGATCATTTTGTGTAGTGACATCAAAGACCTGGTACTAAAATAGTGAAGGATGCAGTTCTCTGATTCTAATATTTGCTGGCACCATTTTGGCTGCCGTTACCAAGTGTTTGGGGCAAGTACAGAATTTTCGATGTGCACGACAGTTTGAAAAACTTGCCAATTGACCACATGCCCTTTTCCAGTAATGATATTAACTTCAGGGGCTATTTTCACCAATTGACTACTTTCACAATTTCTTTAAAATAAAATTCATGAATAAGCAAATTGCTCTGAAACACTGATCTAAATGATTGATATTTTCCAGACATACCATTCAGCTGAATTTTTTATAATTAATGACTAAATATTTGTCTTTTTCACATTCATTTCTGCAACAAACAATCCTGAGGTATCCCTCCAAATTTTCCCTACAGACAATCTAAACTAATTGACGAAGAAAGATACAAAGGGTAACAAATAGGCAAATAAAAGAGACTAAAGGCCAGCATCATCAATAATCTTAACTCCATGGGATCTCAAAGAATTGATTAATGCCCAGATTTTAGTTTGGTTTTTGAAGCCTTTGTTGAGCTCCTTCTGAACATTGGAGTAAATTTCAGGAATACCCTCCACTTTTATCCGCATTGACCACATGCCCTTATCCAGTAATGATATTAACTTCCGGGGCTATTTTCACCAATTGACTACTTTCACAATTTCTTTAAAATAAAATTCATGAATAAGCAAATTGCTCTGAAACACTGATCTAAATGATTGATATTTTCCAGACATACCATTCAGCTGAATTTTTTATAATTAATGACTAAATATTTGTCTTTTTCACATTCATTTCTGCAACAAACAATCCTGAGGTATCCCTCCAAATTTTCCCTACAGACAATCTAAACTAATTGACAAAGAAAGATACAAAGGGTAACAAATAGGCAAATAAAAGAGACTAAAGGCCAGCATCATCAATAATCTTAACTCCATGGGATCTCAAAGAATTGATTAATGCCCAGATTTTAGTTTGGTTTTTGAAGCCTTTGTTGAGCTCCTTCTGAACATTGGAGTAAATTTCAGGAATACCCTCCACTTTTATCCGCATTGCCAGAACATCTCCAACTACTGCTGCAGCTTTGGCATTGCATGTTCTTTTACATTCAAAATGCTTTTTCAGCTCCCGTTCTATAGATGAAGCAGTTGCAACTATGTGACCTCTGTTCCTGTCCACCACATTTGCGGTTATGTATCTGTGTGAAAAGAATAGCCTCAGAACATAGGGCTTGCTAAGCACCATATCCTCTTGTACTCTCGTCGGATTAGAAATCAAGTTATTCAAATGTTTTGAATCCGGAACTCCTGAAAAAGAGGGATTTTAAAAAGTTAATATGTTAATGTGCACAAGTATTATTAGAAGATCCTCAAAGCATTTTCATGGTGGAGCATTTTTACACTAATGACTTATGGGTGTTCATTGTTGCGTAGAATAAAAAATAAATAAGAACGTATCTTACCAAATGGTTCCATGGAAGGGGCTTCCTTTTCTTCAGTTGTGGCTTCTCAAAAAACATAGGAATAACTGGGCTGAGGAAAACAAAACTACGATCCTTTGGGTTGCCATTTAGTATCTGGAAGTATTGATATTTTAGCAGGAAAAATCTTCTGAGATGAAGGATGCGAAGCAATAGGCGAATCATGAAGGTGATTTTGTCTCTGTAAATATTTGTAAGCTGTCAGAGCTCAAGCTGACCCCCTTCCCTACATTTGGGAGAAAAAACATTGCTAGATAGTAGAAGCTGAGAACTTTGGGGAGCAGATTCATTTTATACCTTCAAGCCCTCTTACTCTACTCCATAGAACCATCTTTGAACAAAAAAGTGTAGCTTATCCCCCTTCATGTGACCATCAAATTATTGTTTCGATACAACTATTTTAGTTTCTTGAACTAGCCGTTCCATTAATATTAGATAACAGAAATTAGCTAGTGAACAAAGTTTGAGGGTGATAGCATGATTAGCACCTATTAGCTTCTTAAAGACTATTAGACATGAATAAATTGTAAGAAGGCATACCTTTTTTTGTTCTGAAAGTAAGTTAAGTTATTCATTATCGATAGTTTGGATTTAATAATATTCAATTCTTGTAATGGAGGTTATGAGCCACCTTGAGCCCAAGCACATTAATATGGTGCAAAAGCTCTTGAAGGACTAGTTACGTCTTAGTTTCGAATGACTTTATCATAAAATTCAGGTCTTTTGGGCAGACTACCTCAAGAGTGATACACACTAATTATATGTTATTCTTAAATCTCTATATGCCTAAGTTAATTATATTGTTAGGCATGGTGTTTTACCAAGTGGGAACTCAGCAGGTACTTCAGCAATTCCAGCTGTACATGGAACCTTTATGTAGCACTGCCCCTTGGGTGCTGGCATGAGAGCTTTCTGTAAGTTATAAAAATTACTGCTAATATGGAATGATTACTGTATTCCTATCATGACTGTCCTGAAGAATGGTTAAGTCTGTATATATTGCCGACCAAAGGATGTGTAGCCAGAGCAGGCTGCCTAATTTCCTCCATAACCCACAATAGCTTGTTTGTGCACACGATGATACAGTTTCTCTGTGTAACCAACAAAAATAAACTTCAAGTTGAATGTTTGTTAAATTATTGATGTTGTATGTTCAGAAAGCACTCTCTTATGTCACAATGGAAATGTAGATATTTCTGTCTATACTATCTGTTAAACGTAGCTTGAGATACAGCTACCCAGATAAAAATTTATATTTTCGATAATGTCTTTTTCTTTTTCCATGAGTTAAATGATCTAGGACATCTAATGCCAAGGGGGTTAAAAAGCACATTATTGACAGGGCACAAGGAAATCAGTAGTTCCTATGGAAAAAACCACAACAAAACACAAAGCAAGCAAATGTGTTCTGAGAAAGCACTTCTCATACCTTCAAATATGACAACAGAGGTGATATTCCATGACCTCATGATAACGAAACAGATTGAAAAATTAGTGGTAAAGATTCTTGAATGTCAAAGGATTTCGTTGAAGACACAAAATTACGACTAAAAAAATCAAAACTGAACAAAGGGATAAACCAATTATCATTAATAATTATAGATCTCCCACTACACTCAACCCCAATCAGATGAGCTGAACTTAGGTGTGGTCCCACACAGCTTTAATGGTCACTATATCTATCTACTAGTTTTTCCTTCTAACTGAAAAGTTCCTTCATGTTACTTTATAATATGTATCGTTTTTAATTCAATATAGATCTTCTTGTGATATATCTTTAGCTCAATTTGAAATGACCATGGAAATTCTCGTTGGAATAAATATCTGCGAAATTTTGGGTTACACATCTTTTTTAATTTAAATCATTGGATTTTCAATAAAAATTATGGACTTTGATCCTATTTTTCCACTAATGGGCTTTCCAGGTCGGTCGGTCTTCATAATTGCTATTGTACTTTATCATTATGTATTTATTGTAAAATTGAAAAAGAAGCAAGAGAAAATTATTTTGAAGCATGGGTTTCATGCTCTTTTTACTTATTTATTAGGTCAAAGCTTCCATTGTAGGCTTCTAGAGTTTTCTTGAGTCATAAGAGTCATTGTCATATTTATTAGACCTTTCTTGGGTTTTTGTATCATGTAAAGAAAAATTATTTTGAGTCAAAACAGTCATATTTCACCTCCTCACCAAGGCAGCCCTGCCTTGATGAAGCCAGCCCTATTTGGGGCAATTCGACCTTGTGGAAGCAGTATAAAAAGAAGAAGAATTCGACCTATTTGGCATCCATCCATCAACAAAAGTTCAATCTGCAGTGAAGGAAGAGAAAAAGAAGTGTGAAGTCAAGGACAAGAAGGTCAAATCAAAGGAAGAACAAAAATCGAAGAAATGGGGCAGCTTTTCTCTCACGCATGCGAGATTTCTAGGGTTTCTTATCAAGTTGTAGGGGCCGAAATTTCTGCAGTGTTGCAAGTCCGAAATTCTGAGTTGCAGGGGCCCAAAATTTCAGATTGAAGCAATTTTGAAGGAGTCGACTCTCGTTCACTTTGGCATAGTTTGTCTACTTGGAAGGAGGGCTGACTTGGTGATTGGAGGAGGTCTTTGTCTTAGTCAAAAGGTTTTGAATTGTCTCACTTTGACTTGGTTCTATTATTGAAGAAGAGTTTGACTGGTTTTTCCCCTAGGAGAGGGGTTTTTGCCCTGGTTGAGTGCCTACATCTTGTGTCTCTTGTTTTTGTGATTTTCATGCATTTTTTATTTGGTAATTGCTTGATGAAAGATAACATAATAAAGAAGTAAAGAAGCCAACACATATCACAAGTAATTATCAAGAAAAGAGGAATCATAACCCTAATAACTAACTACATGCATTGATTCTCAACATGGTATTAGAGCTAAGGTGAAGGAAGGACTATTTGAAGATCACTTTGTTAGCTATCATTTGAAGGACTCTTGGAAGGAAGATCTCTCTCATCAATGGAAAGCTATTTGAAGATGGGATTCAAGACCCTTAAAGATCTCTAGAAAGTTGCAAGAAACTTTGGTGTCAAGATCATCTACAATCTATCTAGGAGAATAAAAAATGGAGGATTCTTGGTTGCACTTACTAGTACACTTAATGATGACAATGCTTGGATCATTAATAGTGGAGCCTCAAGACACATGACAGGAAAAAGTGGACAACTTCAAACCTTATCAAAAGGATCATCATCTCATTCAGTGGAGCTTGGAGACAACAATAGCTATGCAGTCAAAGGTCTTGAATCTAATTCATTGAAATTAGAAGATGGTGGAAAGCTTCATCTCAACAAAATTCTCTATGTCCCAAGTTTGAAAAAGAATTTACTTTCTTTTTCGCATTTGAACTTTGTAAAGGAGATAGGATTGGCTTTGTAGATGGAAAAGTTCTTGTTCGGGTAAGGGACTCTACTATTGAAAAATCAAGGGTTATTGGGATTTGTGAAGGAAGGTTGTATAGACTTCTAACACCTTCTCCTCAAGCTCTTGTTCACATGGATATTAGTCCCTCTAAGATTTGGAAGCTTTGGCATAGAAGATACGGGCACCTTCATTATGAAGTATTTCCCTCCCTAAGTCAAATGGTGAAAGGCATCCCCAACTTAGAGGACCATGAAGGAGTATGTAAGGGATGTGCTTTGGGAAAGAATACAAAGAAAACATTTACAAGCAGTGACACAAGTTCTAAAGAAATATTAGATCTCATTCATTCCGATGTGTGTGGATCAATGGCAGATAAATCTCTTGGAGGCCATCTATATTATGTGACCTTCATTGATGATCACTCTAGAAAAACTTGGATTTATCTTCTCAAATCTAAGGATGAAGTCTTTGAACTTTTGAAAAGTTCAAAGAATTCAAATCAAGAATGGGGATCTTGACAAAGGGAAAGATAAAGACCCTTAGATCCGACAATGGTGGTGAGTATACATCTATAGAACTCATAGCCTTTTGCAAGGAAGCAGGTATTAATAGGGAGCTCATAGTTCCCTATAATCCTCAACAAAATGGAGTGCAAAGAAAAAGAATAGGACCATTGGAGAATGCATAAGAACCATGATATATGACCAAGGCCTTCCAAAATTCTTATGGGGAGAAGCAGCTATGACCGCAGTATGCATACAAAATAGAAGTCCTCATAGAACTCTTGAAAATATGACACCGAAAGAAATTTTTTCAAGGAAGAAGCCATATGTAGATCATCTCTGAATCTTTGGATGCCATGCCTACATTCATATCTCTAAGGACAAAAGGAAGAAGTTAGATTCTACTAGTATAAAGGGTATCTTTGTCGATTATAGCCTTTCATCAAAGGCTTATATAATCTACATAAAGGAAAATCGTCAAATTGAAGTTAGTAGGGATGTCATATTTGATGAAAGGTTTGCATACAAAAAGTCCAAGGATATCCCCATTGAATCTGATGAAGAAGATATACCACTCTTTGAAGAAGAAGAGCAACATGACAAAGCACCTACAAATCAAGAAGCAGGACCAAGTGAACCCACTCCACCTACAATCATTCCCAAAGAAAAGAAGAGACCAACTTGGTTAAAAGCTACACTTGAAGATGTCAAAGGACATGGAAGGACAAGGAGCAGCAAAAGGTACTTTCAGAGAAAGCAAAAGACCAAAGAGGTATGTCAGATATGCAGCGTATATGACAAAACTAATTGAAGCAGAACCAACCACATTTGAACAAGCCACTCATCATGATGAATGGGAGAAAGCCATGCAAGAAGAATATTAATCAATCATGAAGAATGGGATTTGGGAAATTGTTCCTAGACCTAGTGACAAATATGTTGTCACCTCTAAATGGATCTACAAAATCAAACATGTTGTTGATGGGAGCATAGATAAATACAAAGTAAGATTTATAGCAAGGGATTTTTCTCAAAAAGGAGGTGTGGACAATAAAGAAACATTCGCTCCTATAGCTAGATACACTACCATTAGATCCTTGATTTCTTTAGCAGCTACTATGGGATGGAACATCCACTAGATGGATATCAAAACAGCTTTCTTGAATGGAACCATAAATGAAGAAGTGTACATTGAACAACCAGAAGGTTTTGAGATACATAGCAGGGAATCCCATGTTTGCAGATTGAAGAAAGCTCTATATGGCTTGAAACAAGCACCTAGAGCTTGGTATGCAAGAATGGATGCCTATCTCTTAAGGATTGGATTTATCAAAAACTCTGCAGAATCAAACCTCTACATTAAAGTAGTAAAGATTGAACTAGTCATTATTTTATTGTGGATGATTTACTCCTTACAGGTGTGGAGCATAGAATTCAAGAATGTAAGAAGATGTTAGCAACCGAATTTGAAATGAAAGATCTGGGACTTATTATTTGAGCTTAGAAGTTTGGCAGAAACCTGGAGAAATATATATTGGTCAAGGAAAATATATTATCAAGAATCTACAAAAGTTTGGTATGATGGATTCCAAGTCCATGACAACTCCAATGTGTTAGAAAATCAAAAAGGCAAAAATATTTTCTTATATAGATAATTACTTGTGATTCTTTTATTTTATGTTCTTTTATCTTTAGTTCATCAAGCAATTAACAAAACAATAACACAAGGACAACAGATGTAGACGGACAACCAAGGCAAAACTCCTATATAGGGGAAAACCCAGTCAACAATTCTTCCTTCAATAGTTTCTCGAGATAATCCAAGACTCTAGACCCAGACAAAGACTTCTTCCACACCAAGTCAGCCCTCAATCCTTCTTGCAGATGATAACCCTTCAAAAGCAACTTCGACCTAGTAGCATCAATAGCAGCTTCGACCAGACTAGAAAAACTTCGATCTCCCTTGATACACCTCAGAAGTGAGTGAGAGTTGTCCCAAAATTTCGATATTGAAGTCTTCTATCTTCCTCCAAAAACTCGCACTCCTTTCTAGCTCTTCTTCTAGCCCTTTCTCAACTTCGCACTTCCCCGGCTTCCAACTTCAGAAATCGAACTATGTGTGAGAGAGTGATGCTCCAAATGAATTTGAACTGCCTTGTATCTATAGCCTTCCAGGGAGTTCGAATTACTTGTCTTGAAGCCGACTTGGTGTGGAGGAGACTAAATTCATTTTTGACTCAAAAATAATTATTTTTACATGATTTGAAAGCCCAAAAAGGGTCTCTTTTAATGTACAATGATTCTAATGACTCAGAATAAATCTTAGAAGTCCTCAATGGGGACTTTGACCTAAAACATGATGACCCAAGCATGAAACCCATGCTTTAATAAGTCATAGAAATAATAATAAAAATATTTTCTTCATTCTTTTGATAAGTACATTTCAAAAAAAAAGTATGAAGACAGAACCTAGTTACAAATTTCAACACTCCCTTGTAACTAGGGAGGTATTCATCAGTACAAGTACAAGGAAGATATCATAACACATGAACCATGAAGAATTTTAGGCACCGCAATGCCATGGACTAGATTCCTCACCGAGGCAATCTATTCAGGTGGGACTAAGATGGACTAAAGCTTTCAGCCTCTCTAGGTACCATCAGACTTACTTGCTAACCATCAGCCCAGGGATCTAGGTGTGTATCTGAGGTCAACACCAATGCCACCCTCCCTACTTCAGGAACTAGACATCAACACAAAGTGCCAGCGAGATGTCCTCCCAGGCAATGTCTCACAAAGCCTCAACTTCCCAATTATTCCAATCAGTAACAAATCCTCCCCGATCAAACAGATCAACAAGAAAATCTCTCCCGATTAAATTGATCGACAACCCTAAGCATGAACAACATGTTATCAAACCTTCGAGAGATTTATCTATACAAACACAACCCCAATCAGTAACAAACTTTCAAATGTACACAAATAGATACAAACCTTCAGGGTCTTCCAGACAACTTGATGTTGCTTCTCAACTTTTCATAGTAGGACTTAGAGCTTTCCTAATGAATCTTGAAAGAAGATTCCTCAATCTTACAACTTCCTTTCCTATTTTTCATGTAGCAACATATTCTACAAGTAGATTCGGCTCTTCTTATCTCAGCGTCCCTTCAAAGTACATTCTCCAATTTCTTCTTTCAAGGTGTCCATCATGAGTATGATATGACCTCCCTCTTAACTAGGGAGATTCCTTTTATCCATGCTCCCTCTTAACTTAGGGAGATTTCTTTTTATCTAGGCTCCCTCTTAACATAGGGGGCTCAACTTCTTTTATACAACATCAGAGAATCTTTCATGGCTTCCATCCTTCTTATCAAAGTTATCATGACCATCATCATTCACATCATTTTTATCACATCAACTTTACTTTACGAACATCATCACCATCTTGAAGATTATGTACTTGCACAACTTAGATAGCAAGTACAACCAAATCTATAGAAGCATGAAGTCAACCATATCATAATCATACAATGGAAACATTCATCTTTATAAATCCAATACCTGAACTCAGTTACAAACAAGAGACGCATACTCTTCAACTTCTTGCTAGGATTTTTGTCATATACCCTAGACTACTTCATCAAAAATTTGAGCATTTCATAACAACTTTCATTACATCTAGGGTTTCGATGTTCCTTCCAGAGGCATGACATACTCTACTACAACACATTGCAAACCCTATAACAATTCAAACAGATATAGATCTACAGTGTATCTAACAACTTTCAGAATTCATATGTTAGACTTCCTACTAGGATTTCATACAAACTCTAGATTTTATACATGAGATTCAACAATCAAAACCAATCACAACTCAATCAACAACATGACTAGCTTCCACTAGGATTTGTTGTAAACCTTAGATTTTACTTATTCCCAAGAATCATAACTCAAATTCAGATTTCAACAATCTTACACAAATCTTCAAATTATCACCTTGTCATCATATATCAAAGATTTGGACTTCTATTAAGGCTTCCCTAGAGTTCACAAATACTATCATCCTAGAGAATCAAACTTCGACTAGGGCTTAGTTCCAAACCCTAGGACTCATGACCATCAACAATTAGGTCAACTCATATATCTAGGATTCCATCATCATGCATAAGCATATCATAACATGTGTTAGTCAAACCCAACTACACAATTATCAATAAGAGTTAGACATATAACAAACTTGATCAAACTACAGTTTGATCGGACAAACGCACACATGCCAAGGATTTCATTTCTAGGACATCGTAAGGATTTTTCATATACACCCTACCAAACCCTAATGATCTAGGGTTTCAATACAAAACATAGCAGGCCCTAAATTATCAATACTTCAAAGGTTTGGGATTTCAGACATTACCATTCAACCCTAACAAGTTGGGGTTTCCATAACCATACCAAAACCCCAAACACGACTTCATCAAAACATCAAACATTTTCCTTTGACTTCAACAATAATCCCAAGTAGGCTAGGGTTTCACACGTTATCATCGACATGCCCTTAAGTTAGGGTTTTTCACAACGAACCTTTCTAAGATTCCACAAGAGTGATCAAAGATATGAGGACGGTAGATTTATCTAATGATGAATCACCCAATCAAGGATCCTTAAGATTCAAGAAGCTAAACACAATGATGTTAGTAATAGTTTATCAAGAATGAATATGGAGAGAGAAAAAACTTGTAATCCAAAACATACCTCTTGTTTCTTAACAAACCTTGTAATTCCAATGCTTTGTTTTGTGAGGCCTTCTTCCTAAGTCTTCAACAAGTTTTCCTAAACAAGGAAAATAAGAGTAGAAATGTGATTAGTATTTAATGCAAACAAAACTAGATAAGTAGGAAAACTAAAAATGAAAATGGTAATAGGATACTTACCTTCGGAGGTTGATGAGGGCTCCCTCAAAGCTT
Source organism: Pinus taeda (assembly GCA_000404065.3). Lineage (NCBI taxonomy): Eukaryota > Viridiplantae > Streptophyta > Pinopsida > Pinales > Pinaceae > Pinus > Pinus taeda. Next base: position 124,452 of record APFE031309835.1, read on the forward strand.
GAGGGATACCTATAACCTTAAGAACAAATAAAAATGTTTCTCCAAAATGTGTTAAACCTACGAATACTAAAAACAAAAAGGAAATAACTAAAGCTTAGATCAAAGGACTTTAGCAGTGTAAGTCCCTTATATCCAGTTCTTTGGAGATCCTTCTTCAACAACATTGGTTTGATCTCTACTTATTTTCTTGTTCTTCGGATTGTCAAGACAATCACTTCTATAGTGACCCATTTTGTGGCATTGGTAGCATTCTATCTTTGGACATATCAACCTTCCTTCTTGGCCCTTTTGACTTCTTGGAGTGTCATTTCTTGTGAGAAGCGGAGTATCCATTTGACACCTTTTATTCTTCATTGTTGGATACTAACGCAATTCTCATTTCTTCTTGGGTGCAAGCATTCCACAATTGTTCAAAGGTAGAAGCTTCTTTCCAACTATTGAGACCTGAAGCAAAAGAACTCCAAGTAGGTGGTAATCCCAATAATGCAGCAATTACTAACTCCTTTTCCAGTACAATTTCATCTATGGCTTGAATTTCATCTCTAATTCTAGATATCTTCACAAAGAAGGAAGCCACAATATCATCCTTTGTCATCTTAGTAGTCCTTAACTCATTTTTCAAACTTGCTACTTGACCAATATTTTTGATAGTGAATAATTTTGACAATGCTTCATACATTTCTTGAGCATGGTCGATATTGGAAATGTATGGGACAAGATTGTCATTTATGCTTTCTACCATCAGTGTCATAGCCAATATCTCCAATTCTCTATACTTCACCTTGTCTGCATCATTGGATTCTTCGGTAGGTTTCTTCACCTTTCCTTTGACCAAATCTAAGACCTTGTTCTTCTCAAGAATGAGGTCAATTCTCTTCTTCCAAGACCTTTAATTTGATGCTCCTTCCAATTTTTTCTCACTCTTTATTGTGTTAGACATTGTCCTTGAAGATAGTGAGCTTCTACTCCTTTAAGAGTTCCTTATATGATCCCTTGATCAATCCTTTAGATTCCTTCTAGTAGATACTCAAAACTGTCTTTTAATGTACAATGACTCTAATGACTCAAAATAAATCCTAGAAGTCCTCAATAGGGATTTTGACCTAAAACATGATGACCCAAGCATGAATCCCATGCTTTAATAAGTCATAGAAATAAGAATATTAATATTTTCTTCATTCTTTTGATAAGTACATTTCAAATACATTTACGAAGACCGAACCTAGTTACAAATTTTAACACAATGATCACTAACTTTAAAAATTTGAGAAGTTCAGACTCTAGCCTCGTTGATCCCACATGTTATCGTCGGTTGGTTGGCGCATTGATGTATTTGGTGAACACTGAATACTAGACCCGATATATGTTATGCCATAAATGTTCTTAGTCAATTTCAATTAGAGCCACGTCATGATCATTGGATAGCTACCAAGCATATCTTGAGGTATTTTTGTGGGACTATTCATCACTACCTAAAGCATGATAGAAAGGAGATCAAATTGATAGGTTTCACTGATTCTGATTGGGGTGGCAATGAGACGGATGGAAGAAGCACTATTGGTGGTTGTTTTAGTCTGGGTTCCACAATGATTTCTTGGATAAGTCGTAAACAAGACTTGATTGCTTTGAGTAGTCCTGAGGCTGAATGTGTTGTTTCTTGTGAGGTTGCAAAAGAAGCAGTTTGGCTAAGGAAGCTTTTGTCATATTTATTTGGAGGGCCCTTGGATCCCACAGTTATAAATAGTGATAATCAAAGCAGCATCAAAATGTTTGAGGACCCTGTGTTCCATGCTAGGACTAAACATATTAATAATAAGTACCATTATATTAGAAATTTGGTACAAGATGGGGTCGTCAAGCTAATGTTTGTTCTGGAAGATGAACAAGTAGTTGATGTATTGACGAAATCTCTCCCCAACAAGAAGTTTGTACATATTAGAAGCATGCTTGGATTGGTGGATATCTCTGATTTAGTTGAGAGGGAGAGATGAGTACCTTAGGCTGCGTGCCTTTATGACGGTACTTGGGAGGACATCTTGGCCTAGTTGGTATTGAGATATCAGTTATAGTTTGGTCTTGATGTCTAGATCCCTGTGTGGGAGGGTATCTTGGTCTTGATATCAAGCTCTATTTTAGTGATTTAACCTTGACGATACCTAGATCCCTGTGAGGATTGGTGTCTTGCCATGAAGGCCTAGATGGTATCTATATCCTGTTAGATTGATACCAAAGTTGAACCCTGAGGGTACCTATACTTGCAAGTTGCCTTGATGACACCTTAGTCCCTGTTGGGAGGATACCTTGACAGTTATGGTATCTAGATCCCTAGCAGTGCATATGTTGATACTCTTCTGAGAACACGTCAATTTGAGTTCATCCTTGTACCTATTTGTACAAGTATGAATACCTCCCTAGTTAAGCAGGAGTTTTGAAAAAGTAACTATGGTCGGCCTTCATAATTGCTATTGTACTTTATCATTATGTATTTATTGTAAAATTGAAAAAGAAGCAAAAGAAAATTATTTTGAAGCATGGGTTACATGCTCATTTTACTTATTTATTAGGTCAAAGCCTCCATTATAGGCTTCTATGGTTTCTTGGGGCATAAGAGTCATTGTCATATTTATTAGACTCTTCTTTGCTTTTGTATCATGTAAAGAAAAATTATTTTGAGTCAAAACAATGATATTTCACCTCCTCACCAAGTGGGCCCTGCCTTGATGAAGTCGGCCCTATTTGGGGCAATTTGACCCTATGGAAATAGTATAAATAAAAGAAGAATTTGGCCTATTTGGCATCCATCCATCAACAAGTTCAATCTGCAATGAAGGAAGAGAAAAAGAAGTATGAAGTCAAGGACAAGAAAGTCAAATCAAAGGAAGAACAAAAATCGAAGAAATTGTTGAAAAGTGTAATTAGGTTCAGTCTTCATAAAGACGTGTAATTGTGATTTTATGTAATTCATGAAAAGAAGAAAAATAAAATTACTATTGTAATTCCCGTCTCATGGGTTTCATGAGCAAGGAATTTTATTTTAGTGATGGCTCCCATTATGAGCCTTTAGGATTAAGTCATATAGTCATAAAAGTCAAATTGAGTCTATGTCATGTAAGAAGGATCCTTCTTGGGCATATTACATTTTATACGAGTCATTTAATAGGTATGAAAAGCCCTACAAGACAAGCACAAGTCATCTCCTTCATGTCAGCTACAAAACATAATAAAGATCTCCTCCAAATGACACGTCGGCTCACCCTCCCATAAGTCGGCTTATTTTGACAGGGAAACAACTATAAATAGGGCTGCTCAACATCATTTCCGAGATAGATTTTCGGTCGTCTAACAGTCTAAAGTAAAAGGTGCAAAGTACAGCAAGGAAGCCTAAATATCAGTGAAGGAAAAGGAAGTAGAGCGAAGTTCTAAAGCTTCAAGTTTTGGGTCTGTTTTAGGGTGGTCTTGTTGTCACACGTGCGAAGAAAGAGGAGATCATTTGCTATAGTAAGGCTCAGTTCCAAGGTAACCAGATTGAAGTCTTAAGGAAGGCAAAGTCAAGCTAGAAGGTGACTCCATCACAAGCGAAGTAAATCAAGGCATAAGAAAAGGTCTTATGTACAAGTTAAGATTTCTAAATTAGGATTATAGACCTAATTCTAGGAGGCCGAAGGTTTGAAGCAGGAGGAGGTCAAAGTGGAATAGGAGTAGAGACAAAGGAAGGAGTACAAGGTTGACTATCATCAAGGGAACTTGTGTCTTGGTCTTGCAGTGGAAAATAGGTCAAGGGTCTTGGGCTTGGTATTCGTCAATTGGAATCTCTATAGGAAGAAAAATTTGTTCGCGTTTTCCTCTCAAGAGTGAGGTTTTAGCCTTGGTTGATAGCCTATATTATGTGTCTCTTGTCTTTTTATGGTTTATGCATTGGTAGCTGTTTGATGAAGAAGAACACTAATAATCTAAGTAAAGGAAGATCCTAATCTAAGAAAGTAAAAAGCATTCACACGCAGTTACTAATCAAAGAGAAATCACTTAATCTCTATGCCCTAGATTTCTCAACATGGTATCAGAGCTAAGGTGACTAAGTCAAGAAAGGGTATCTTATCAAGGGACACTCAAGGATCAAATCTCAAGGAAGGCATCAAAGTAAAAATCATCCTGAAGTCAAAGGAAGCATCATAACCCTAGATCAAAGAAGTATTGGGATCATCATCAAGAAAAGAAGGCCAAAACACTAGATCTACTCAAGTTAAAGTGTTTTGAAAACTATTCATCCAAAGGAAGCTAGATCAAAAGGCGGTGTCATCTCACTCTCTATGGGATCAAGGATCATTCTTGAAGAAAACTACCCACATCAAGGAGAAGTTTCTATCCTCTATATCATCATCAACATCAAGAAAGCAGCAAGAAGCAGGAACATCCTGTCAAGTAAGTATATTTATGTCCACATCTGAATCTGTCAAAATGTCTTTTTGCAAGGAAAGCAACAAATTGGTTGGGGTTTCAAACTATTTTGAATGGAAGAAAAGGACAGATCTGAATCTCATTGAAAATGAGGTTATGGAAAATGTCAAAGGTTTTATCACTAAACCAAGAAAGGAAGATGCTCAAGCTCTTGCCAAGTATGTGAAAGGAGAAGTTAGGGCTCAAAGGATTCTCATAAAATCCATTATGCATCCCCTCATCCCATATGTATCTAAACTCGAAACTTCAAAAGAAATCTATGACAAACAAGTAGAGTTGTATTCCATAAGCACTGTTGGAGAAGTCATCTCATTAAGGCAAGAACTCTACAAGCTGAAGATCTCAAGGGAAGATGGAATAGCCTCATACTTTATGAGGATATCTAAGATTTGGGATCAACTACAAGATCTAGGAGAAGTCATGTCATATAGAGAAATGACTACAGTTGTATTAAATGCACCACCGAAGGAGTGGGGTAACCTTACTTCAAGTATTTATGAGAAGAAAGAAGTTACTCCATTCTAGGATCTATGGTCACTGTGCAATATTGATGAAACTAGACTAAAGGCCAAATCTAATGTGGGAGCGGGTGAGCAAATTCAAGCATATGTTGCTATGACAAAAAGAAAGGGAAAATTTGGAAAGTTTGGTCCTTGACAAAAGAAGAAGAAAATACAATGCTATAGGTGTCAAGAATATGGTCACTATAGGAGAGATTGTCCTAAGCTAAAGAAGGACAATAACAAAAGAGGAAGAGAAGAAGCCCACATCACCGAGGAAATGGAAGAAGATGAAAAGAAGAAACCCAAGAAGGAAGTAATAGATCTCTACAATTGAGATAGTCTTCCTCACCTAAGTTCTTTCCAAATTCCTAAGTCTTTTGTTGTACAATATGGCTATCATCATTCACTAAATGGGATGCATCAAGGCATCATAGAAGCATTGAAAGCAGGGGCTTGGGATATCATCGTAGAGAAGCATGAAAGATGGTTAGAATCTATGGAAGTCAAGGATATAGCTCTTGGGAATCTCATTGGAAACATCAATAGCAAGGTCATCTAGTACAAGGTTTAAAGGAAACATTTGTTGATGGGGATTCTTTAGATACCCAATATTCTTTGATGGAATCTTCATTGAAAGGTTCACCAATCATGAGGGGAAGCAAGTGTTTCATCAAGAATTCCAAAGTTGTGGAATTCATGGGATGATGGTATGATGACATAAAACTGAAGTAGATCAAGGGATTGAAGCTCTTTCTTTAAGGACTGGGAATCCAAGATAATAATATTCCTAGTGGAACACACCTTGAGAACCCGAGTGGGGTATGTTCCAAGAGAGACAATGATGAGGGTGTCTATACATCATTGGTCTCGCCAGCATTGAGCTCAGATCTCGTGGAGAGATAGAGTTGTTAGTAAAGGCCTTGCTATGTAACAATGTCGGTTGATATGATGCTAAACAGACAAGTTACCAATTTGACTCTTCTTATGAGAAATTCTTCATATTGAGAATGACCAAGTACCATTATGAGTACCTCCCTAGTTAAGAGGGAGTATTGAAAAGTGTAACTAAGTTCAGTCTTCATAATGACATGTGCAATTGTGATTTTATGTAATTGATGAAAAGAAAAAGAAAAAAAAAATTATTATTGTAATGGTTGTCTCATGGGTTTCATGAGCAAGGAATTTTATTTTAATGATGGCTCCCATTGTAAGCCTTTAGGATTAAGTCATCTAGTCATAAAAGTCAAATTGAGTCTATATCATGTAAGAAGGACCCTTCTTGGGCATGTTACATTTTATACGAGTCATTTAATAGGTATGAAAATCCCTCCAAGACAAGCACACGACCTCTCCTTCATGTCGGCTACAAAATAGAATAAAGATCTCCACCAAATGACACGTCAATTGACCCTCCAACAAGTCAGTTTATTTTGGCAAGGAAACAACTATAAATAGGGTTGCTCAGCATAATTTTTGAGACAGATTTTCGGTCATCATACAATCTGAAGTAAAAGGTGTGAAGTACAGCGAGGAAGCCTAAAGATCAGCGAAAGGAGAAGGAAGTAGCGCGAAGTTATAAAGCTATAGGTTTTGTGTTTGTTATAGGGTGGTATTGTTGTCACACGTGCGAAGAAAGAGGAGATCATTTGCAGCAGTAAGGCCGAGTTCCAAGGTAACCAAATTGAAGTCTTAAGGAAGGTCGAGTCAAGCTAGAAGGAAACCCCATCACAAGCGAAGTAAATCAAGGCATAAGAAAAGGTCTTATGTACAAGTTAAGATTTTTGAATTAGGAATGTAGACCTAATTCTAGGAGGCCGAAGGTTTGAAGCAGAAGGAGGTCAAAGTGGAAGAGGAGTCGAGGCCCGAGACAAAGGAAGGAGTACAAGGTTGACTATCATTAAGGGAACTGTGACTTGGTCTTGGAGTAGCAAATAGGTCAAGGGTCTTGGTCTTGGTATTCGTCAATTTGAATCTCTATAAGAAGAAGAATTTGTTCGGGTTCTCCTCTCAAGAGTGAGAGGTTTTGGCCTTGGCTGATAGCCTATATTTTGTTTCTCTTGTCTTTTTATGGTTTATGCATTGGTAGTTGATTGATGAAAAATAACACTAATAATCTAAGTGAAGGAAGATCCTAATCTAAGAAAGTAAAAAGCATTCACAAGCAGTTACTAATCAAAGAGAAATCACTTAATCTCTATGCCCTAGATTTCTCAATAGAAATGGGGCATCTTCTCTCACACGTGCGAGATTTCTAGGGTTTTTGGGCAAGTTGCATGGGCCGAAATTCTGAGTTGCAGGGGACCGAAATTTCAGATTGAAGTAGTTGTGAAGGAGTTGACTCTCGTTGACTTTGGCAGAGTTTGTCTACTTGGAAGGGGGGCTAACTTGGTGATTGGAGGAGGTCTTTGTCTTGGTCAAAAGGTCTTGGATTGTCTCACTTTGACTTGGTTCTATTATTGAAGAAGAGTTTGACTTAGTTTTCCCCTAAGAGAGGGGTTTTGCCCTGGTTGAATGCCTACATCTTGTGTGTCTTTTTCTTGTGATCTTCATGCATTTTTTATTTTGTAATTGCTTGATGAAAGATAACATAATAAAGCAAAGAAGCCAACACATATCACAAGTAATTATCAAGAAAAGAGGAATCGTTGTTGAGAAATCTAGGGCATATGCTTTAGGTGATTTCTCTTCTATTGATAACTATTTTTTAATGCTTTTTACTTCTTTAGATTAGGATCTTCTCTTTCATTAGATTATTATAGTGTTCTTCTTCATCAAACAACTACCAATGCATAAACAACAAAGAGACAAGAGACACAGAATATACGCTATCACCCAGGGCCAAACCTCTCCCACTTGAAAGGAAAACCCAAACAAATTCTTCTTACAAAGTCTTCAATTGACGAATACCAAGACCAAGACCCTTGACCTATTTGACCTCTCCAAGATCAAGTCACAAAGCTTCATCTTCTTCCTTGAGTCAACGGTAGCCAAACTCCTTGTTTTTTCCTCCTTCTTGGCTATCTTGTAGTGTTTCGGCTCCTAGGATAGACCTGCAACTTTCGGCCCTAATTCAGTGTTGAGAAATCTAGGGCATTCAAAGTTAACAATTTCTCCGCTTGATAATTGCTTGTGATACACTTTTACTTCTTAACTTATAATATTTTCATCGTTATGTTATTATTGTGTTCTCTTCATCAAGACAATTACCAATACGCACAATAAAACACAAGTGACACAGTATATAGGCTTCTCAGACAAGGCCAAAACCTCTCACCTCTTGAGAGGAAAACCCGATCAAAATTCTTCTTCTAGATCTTCAATTGATAAGTACCAAGACCATGACACAGACCCTTGACTCTAGTATCCTCCCAAGAACCTTGTCACTAACCCTGATGCTTTGCCTCTTCCCTTCTTCGCCTTTCTTCTTGATCTTGAACTTTTCCCCTCGGCTTCCTTCTAGAGAAACTCGATCTCTATCCTTCACACTGCCTTTTCTTGTCTTCCTCTAGAGAATCTCAATCTCTAGGTCTTCAATGGTCTCCTCTAGAGAAAATTGGTCTCTAGATTTGTTGTAGCTCTGATACCAATTGTTGTAGATCTAACCCGGAAATATTATAGATTTGATATAAAAATATAAGACAATGCAAATAAACCCAGAAATAATATGAAATGATTCTTTATTGATCAAACCCTTAAGGTAGGGCAACACCATACATTCACTCCTTAAGGAAGGAGAACACTCCACAAGCCATATGCTTGCTCATACAAGAATACTTCACACCATTTCTCCACGTGGAGTCTCTAGCCTCTATATAGGCCTCATACATACAATACCATGCATCATTACCATGGTTACTCATACCATCAACTAATACCATGGGCCCATTACATTATTATTAACTACTTGTGGTCCCTTACATGACATGGGTTAACCACCTTATTTATTACTATGGCCCATCCCATTATTACATTATACCTTGGGTACCTCCCTCGGTACCCCATATTACCC
>APFE031309835.1:144364-219714 GCA_000404065.3 Pinus taeda
CTCTTGTAGATGAAGTCCTCCAAGCTCGTGCTCCAAGCTCCTCCTCCTTCTCCTAGCTCCTCCTTCTTCACTCCTCCAAGCTCTCCTCTCTTCTCCTCTCCTTTCCTCTCTTCTCTTCTCCTCTCCTCTCTTCTCTTCTCCAACTCTCATAAACTCAAAGTGAGAAAATGAGAAGAGAATGGGGGCTTTATTGTTTTCTAAACTCACCCTAACCCACTCCTAACCCACCCCCAACCCACCCCCTAAACTTTAGTTAGCTTAATTTTAAAAAAAAATTAAAAAAAAATAAAAAAAAAGACTTCCGCGCGGGTGGCGTTCGGGTGGCGCCTGGGTGGCGTGCGGGTGGCGTGCGCTTCCGGGCAGGTGGCGTGGCGCCACCCCATGCCCGAAGCGCCGGAGGAACCGCGCTTCCGGGCGGGCGCCACCTAATATGGCAGGAATCGCCATTTTCTCCCGGAATCGCGCCACCTGAAAACGGAATCGCGCTTCGGACAGCGCTTCCTGGACGCTTCGCCTCGGTGGCGCGCTTCCGGCTTGGGATCCGGGGGGGGGGCGATTCCTGCAACACTGAGTAGTTGGTGGGCAGTGATGTCAGACATCAGCAGCGCAGAGGGAGATGTTACAAAGAAGGGTGATGCTTCAGCAGGTTGCATTACTAGAGCACAATCCTGGCTAAGAGAAAGTGTTGATTTTTGGTAGCATTGGATGTGCTCAAAGCCTCAAAATTTGCAAGGAGGCTAGGGCACATATATTCCACAATACCCAAAAATCGTTTTGGGAAATTCCACCCAGAGACAACTTTATTAAAATAATTAATTATTTTTAATGGGTGCTTATGTCTAAACTTAGGAAATTAAAATAATTAAAGGGTATTAATTAAACTGAGGGTGAAACTTATAGAATAAGACAAGGATCAAGTCAATATGATCTGAGCCATTGATTAGAATCTAATCTGGGTCGTTGATTACTCATCTGGAGGATTATAAGGACTTTGATGGGAATTTGGAAAACACACCAGGCAAATACTCAGTTGCCCAAGTAAGATCGATTTTCTCACTCATCGAAGTTCGGCAAGAGAAATTTGTACAGAGGGAGAATTGCAGGTGCGAGAGAGAGAGGGAATCAACATTAGTCGGGAGTGAAGGAGCAGAGAAAAGATGCAAAGCAAAGGAGGGGCAACACAGAGGCAAACGTTGGGACTGCGCAGTCACTACGCAGCAGTTGACGCAGTGAGACGCAAAGAGGCCAGCAGATCCTCTCCAAACTCAGAGTTTCACTGTGAAGCGTGAGAACATTGTTTGTAAAATTTCTCACAGAAATTCCTCTTCTATTTTTGTTGGTTGTATCCTGTGCATTAGATTTTGCTAAAGATCAATAAAGAAACCCTCATCTACTGCACCGGTTTTCCCACATTGGGTTTTTCCGGGGACAATTGTCCAAAAATAATTGTCATTGTAATTATACTTGTGCTAGTATTTTCCCTTGCATTTACTTTCTGCAGTATTTTTAATTGTGAAGGTTGCAGTAGAATTTATTTCAATATTTGTTGTAGAAACACTATGAATAACTTATTTCTGAATTAATAAGTAGAAGAAATAATATCAGTCACTACAGTTGGATTTCTATTCAGAAATTTTCACATACTTCTCCTGCAGTACTTACAGAAAACAATTCTACCAATTTGTCATATATAGCTTTTGCAGTTTCCAACTTTTATACATATGGGATTCGAGAGTCTTTTATGGATTCTATAAGAATCCTTTGGGCTCTCACCTCTCCCTTCATGTATCTAGCATGTGCTTGAGTATCTTCCTTTGGAGATTGGGTTACCAATCCTTGATGTGATCCATGACCTCATTTTCAATAAGATTTAGGTCTATCCTTTTCTTCCATGCAAGGTGATTTACAGACCCAACCAATTTATTGCTTTCCTTGCAAAAAGACATTTTGATATTATTAGATATAGTCATAGACTTACTTGAGTGATTGTTGCTTGCTTCCTCCTTAATCTTGATGTTGATAGAGGATCTGCTTCTCGAGTGATTGATGAGGGAGAGTTGGATTCACGATCTTTTTTGAATGTTCTAGTTTTCCTTCTTTCTTGAAGAGCTTCCACTCCTTTGATGATGTATAACTGATGATCTCTGAAGTGCTTCTAAGGTTTCGATTTGATGAAGATCTAGATCTCTTGCTTTGATAACCTTCGACTTGCTTTGATGCCTTTCTTTGAAGTTTGATTCTCTTGTGTCTACTTGTTTTTGACTGCCCCTTCTTGTCTTCAGCACCTAAGCTCTGATACCATGTTGAGAAATCTAGGGCATTCACAGTTAACAATTTCTCTGCTTAATAATTGCTTGTGATACACTTTTACTTCTTAGCTTATAATCTTTTCATCGTTATGTTATTATTGTGTTCTCCTCATCAAGACAATTACCAATATGCACAATAAAAGACAAGTGACACAGTATATAGGCTTCTCAGCCAAGGCCAAAACCTCTCACCTCTTGAGAGGAAAACCCGAGGAAAACCCGATCAAAATTCTTCTTCTAGATCTTCAATTGATAAGTACCAAGACCATGGCACAGACCCTTGACTCTAGTATCCTCCCAAGAACCTTGTCACTAACCTTAATATTCTGCCTCTTCCCTTCTTCGCCTTTCTTCTTGATCTTGAACTGCTCTCCTCAGCTTCCTTCTAGAGAAACTCGATCTCTATCCTTCACACTGCCTTTTCTTGTCTTCCTCTAGAGAATCTCGGTCTCTAGGTCTTCAATGGTCTCCTCTAGAGAAACTGGGTCTCTAGATTTCTATCTCGGCCTCCCAAAAGAATCCTTCCCTTTGTTGCCCCAGAAGAAACTCTTCTTCGCACTGCCCCAGAAGAAACTCCTTCGTTGTCATATCTTCGCACAGCCTAGAAGAATCATTATCTTTGCACTTCCAAAGAAACCTTATCTTCGCATTTGCAAAAGAAACCCTTCCTTCGTACTTCCCAGAAGAAACCCCTTTGTATTGTCCAGAAGAAAGTCTCCTTCATTATACCCAAAAGAAACCTTTCTTGTCCTTCCTTCGCACTTCTCTTTCCAGCTCTTTCTTCGCACTTCTTCACCCTTTCTTCGTACTTCTCTTTGACCGAAAGCTTGTCGAGTTACTTTCTTCAAATGGAGGCAGAGTGTGCTTATATATACACCTCATACCATGTCCTTTAGGCCGACACGACTGCTGGAGGTTAGGCCGACTTCTTATAGAGAGTTCCTTCATCGTTGTAGGCTGACTTGAAGAGGATAGATGACAAGTTCTTGGAGGATACTTTACATGGACAAGATTGACCTTTTACAAAGTGTAACATGACTTCATTACATGACAATGACTCTCACATTTTATGACTAGATGATAAATAAATCCTAAAGAGTCTCAATGGGAGTCTTGACTCAAAAACAAAATCCCTTGCGCATGAAACCCATGACGTAAGTCAATAAAATAATTTTATTTTTCTTATTTACATCTCATTGCATAAAATCATATTTACATGTCATTATGAAGAACGAACCTAGTTACACTTTTCAACATTCAGGAACCCTAGTTGCAGCACTTTGTTACCACTTCGCTTCAATGGGGAGACTTCCTTCTACACTTCAGCTTGATGATTGCAATGTCTTCTCCTTGACTTGGCTTCTAGAATGAACTTACCAACCTCGGCCCTTCTTTGCAGCAGACAGTGATACTCTCGGCCCTTCTTGTAGCAGATGATGCCTCTCTTCTTCGCAGTGTCGCAGGTCTGACAAGAAACAGTGCTAAAACAGAACCGAAGGAACACCAAAGACTTCCCTCTTCCTTCACTTTTCTTTGCTTAGATATAAGGTTGTTATTGACCCTTAGATCGAACTTCTTCGCACCTTTCTCACTCAGATTGCCTTGACCGAAAATCTTGCTTCTGAAATGAGGTTGAGGTGCCTATTTATAGTGGTTTGCCAATGTAAATAAGCCGACTTGACAGTTTCCTGGGCCAACATGTCATTTGGAGTATCTTTATTATTTCATTTTGTAGCTGACTTGGAGGATGCTTTTGCTTGGTCTTGGACGGTTTTCTTATCCTTTTTGCTTGGTCTTGGAGGGTCTTCTTATCCTTTTAATGACTCATACAAAAATGTAACATGCCCAAGAAGGGTCCTTCATACATGACATTGACTCAATTTGACTTTATGACCAATCCTAAGGGCTCACAATGGGAGCCTTACCAAAAAATAAAATTCCTTGCTTATGAAACCCATGAGACAAGCATTACAATAATAATTTTATTTTTCTTCTTTGCATCAATTACAAAAAATCACAATTACACATGTCAATATGAAGATCGAACCTAGTTAACTTTTCAACACTCCCTCTTAACTAGGGAGGTATTCATAATGGTACCTGGTCATTCTCAATCTGAAGAATTCTCATACAAAAAAGTCGAATTGGTAACCCATCTGTATAGCATCATATCAACTAGCATTATCACATAGCAAGGCCTTGACTAACAACTCTATCTCTCCACAAGATCTGAGCTCAATGTTGGCAAGACCAATGATGTATAGACACCCTCATCATTGTCTCTCTCGGAACATACCCCACCCGGGTTCTCAAGGTGTGTTCCACCAAGACTATTCTTATCTTGGATTCCTAGTCCTCAAAGAATATCGGTCCTCTACAACTACTCTTATCTTGGATGCCATAACTCATCCTCAAAGATCATCGGATGCTATATGTTTACCCAATCTTCCATTCTGTCTTCCCAAGTGAAGACAAGAATGATGTGTCTATCTATCCCTCTTAATTAGGGAGAACATACCTATTCCAATGAAGGAATGTACTCATTCCTATGAAAGGAGTGTACCTAATCTCCCTCTTGGCTTAGGAATTTTGCTTCCAAGTTTCTACCAAGTAAGAAACTTGTTTCTAGGCTCCCTCTTAATTAGGGACCTACATCAGCTCCTCAGGTGGAGATGATGGGAGAACTAGTTGCTTGAAGAACTCCTCATGATGTCATGAAATTCTTTTCTTTATTCAGGAGTCTTCATGATTTGGGACTTCTTCGTAGGGCACAAACCATCCATCACTTTCATCCACGAGTTGGTTGTGTCATTATTCCTTTCATCGGAAAGTGATCCATCAGTTCCTATCTGGCCTTCCTTCATGCCATGTTGCCTTCTTCATGTCATGTTTCCTTAAGGATCTTTCATTCTACTACATGGACATCATGGGTGGAAGATATCCATATATCTTCCCTTGGCAGCCCTGCACAAGCCCATCCAGATATCATTCAAAAATAAAGGAATGAATATTAAATCAAAATTACCTTTGTGATGGTCTTTCATCATGACATCCAAAGATATATACTGTCAAGGATCTCTTTCTTTTTCAAACTTCATCAGAGTCCTCATATCTTTCATGGAGATATCCTAGTCAAATCTCTTAGTCCTTGGATGTTGATTGCCTCCTTCATGGTTTGCACATTCCATGATCTCTTTCCTTCTTTCTTCACACATTTTCTTCCCAGGAACTTCTAGTCAGAGTTCCTCCAATTGTTGTCAACCACCTCATATTTCATATGAGGACATATTATGTTGATTTCATCTAGTGAATGTGTGATCCATGACTTCCTGCATCCTTTCAGAGGAGGAGATCCTTTTCTTTTGATCATGCTCTCGAGATAGAGCAGTGATCCATGTTACCTACAACCATCATGACCCTACAATATCGAATGTATACATACATCATTTTCCTTTATGTCATCCAGACTTCCTTCAGCAGCTTCCTTGATTGAACGAACTTCAATACTTTGATCTGCTTCACCTCTTTTGTCATCATACCATCATCCCATGAATTCCACAAGTTGGAATTCTTGATGAAACCCTTGCTTAGATTAGTAAACCTTCCGACGAAGATTCCAATACAAGATCTTGAGTATCCTTATCCAGCAAATATTTCCTTTTGACATATGTATGATGAGCCTTGTACTAGATGACCTTTTCTTTCTTTTCCCATAAGTACCACTTATGTTACTAATGAGGTTACCAAGAGCTATTTCCATAGGTGACTGTCATAGACTTCTATTTCAACCATCTTTCATGCTTCTCTATAATGATGTCACGAGCTCTCGGTTTCAATGCTTCTATGATTGCATGATGCATCCTATCATTTTCATAGGAAATTATGATAGCAATGAGTTAGTCCATAACCCAAAAACACATGAAGCATCATGTCAATGTTCTAAAGCATATTTATGAACTATTAAGCATCATGTCATTGCTAATCTATACTAATCAGCCAGATCTTGTCAAAACCTTGCAACTATTATCAAATATTGTCATACACTAGCTTCAATGGTTAAATCATAATGACATATTGATATGCATATTTCGATCACCTACAAACACAAGTTTAGTCAACACATTCACATTCTTTCTAGTAAGTCAAGTACTCAAACTTCCCTGCTAATAGAACATTTTGATGTTTGCTCCATATATGTAGGACTATCATACTACTGGTGCATTCCTAATTGTATGCATAAAGCTTCAGATTTGTACAGGCATAACCGCACCCATAGGCTTTCTTTCGTGCGGTTGAAAGGCTACAACCGCACTCTTAAGCTTGCTTTCGTGTGGTTGGGGCGTAGAGTAAGGAAAACCCCCTCTTCTCATACCAGAACTTGTTGCAAACCAACAATATCAAATATTTGTCTATTCATGTCTAAAAATCATATTTCAACAGTAGAGAATATTTTTTTGACATATTTAATGCAAATGACAATAGGTGTAGGGATCTTATGAAAAGTTTCTCCCTCTTAATGAGTTGCCACTTCAATCATCATCATTCAAGTTATCAACTTGTCTATCATAATGCTATCATGCATCAGCAGAGCTTTAGATCACAAAGTCAAACTATATCAGGTTCTAAAACATATATCCATCATATTCATAACATGTCAGCGTCAGCTACTTCGTTATCATATATGAACTTGACATCAAACTTTTATCAAGAGTTAGAGTCTTATGATTAGGGCAGCAGACAAGTGATTCATTATACTTCAAAGATCATGAACACAATATCACTTACATAGTTTAGTCCATCAAGTCAGGTCATCCAGATTTTACCATATGACATAATTACTAAGTTTATCAAAACCTAACCAAGGATAACAAGAAGATCTCGTATATCAATCTTATTGTCATACTTTCATCAATAATACCATGCTTATCACAAACATTATCAATAGTATCAAGTTACCATCTATTAGAATCAAGGTGCCAGCCTTCTTTATGGGATCAAGATATCCAAATGATAGATGTTAGCCAAACATCAAGTATACCAATATATCAAAGATCAATATTAAGTAGCTTCATAGAATTAAGAAGTTCATCGTGTTTAAAAGGTAAGATACTTGTTCACTACCAAGTACACCATCCCCTCATGAGTACCATGGATCAAACTTTCATATGCATGAGACATTTGTGAAGGTGACATTCCCATCATACCTTAGGGCTTACCTTGCAACTATAACATTGAAATAAAGCATTATGCATACCTTGAGTGTTCAAATACCTGTGCACCTTCTTATTTTACATAGGCAGCTATAACATTTTGTCAACTTTTTATCAAGTGCCTCTTTACCTTTTCCAACGCTAGTTCTTCTCTTCTTGCACTAGCCATGATCCTATTGTAGCGGCTACAACCACCCTTCAAAATTTTGACCTGCATCCAATTTTGGAGCCTCCCTTAAGAGTTTCACTTGATGATTGCATACACTCGGGTTCACTCTGTGAGATTTGTGAGTCTTTGCACCCACCTTGCTTGATCATTTCACCCGAGCTTTTGCATGTTGAGGTCAATGTCATGCTTGCGACCATGTTTTCGTCATGCTCAAAGTCTTCGCTTCGTGTGTACATGTTGTGTTCATTATGAAAACATTTGTCGCACTCACACACAAAGTCACAGGCACTGTCGCGCAAGCGTCGTCACGGTCGACCAACGATCAATCACAAGTGTCGCGCTTGTCGCTCACGTCGTTGGTTAGTCATGTTGAGCATGTGTGTCTGGATGGTTCGAGTCATCTCGTTGTCAAGTCATGTAAGTGTGTGTTTGCAAGATCACATATGCATCTTTCACTTGGTCACACACTTAGTCTTTTTGTTGAAGTTCTAACGGCCAGACTCCCCTCTAAAAGCCAGACCATCACCCCACCATCGACTTGATCAACTGTCACCTAGAACAGCACAGAAGCACCAAGAAAGCCACTTCAAGCCGCGTTGCCCGCAAGCAAATCAATCAACCTTCATGTTGGTCAACCGGAGAGTTTGACCCAGCAGCCACCCCGGGACTGACTCCCCTCAAAAATTGCACAGAGGCTACAGACCTTGCCTGCTCTGCTGCCTAGGAAAATTGCGCAGACAAGCTAGACAGACACCCAGTGCCCACCCCTGTCTCCCTCAGAAAATTGCGTAGTTTTTCCAGCCAGACCTCCCGATAGTCAACCGACTTCTCACCAAGAAAATTGCGCAGTTTGCATGAGCAAGCCCTCTACTGCCCAACAGTTCGCTCAGCTCAGAAACTGCGCAGAGGTGATCAGCAGGCCAGCCTCCCAGCATCAGCACAGTTTTTCCCACCAGCAGCTCCCTGCAGGTGATTGTCAGTTCCCTCCAAGAATTGCGCAGTTTTTGCCGCCAGTGACCCAGCAGCTAATTGCCAGTTCCCCTCAGGAATTGCGCAGTTTTTGTTGCCAGTGTCCCAATAGCCAACTGTCAGTTCCCTCCAAGAATTGCGCAGTTTTTACTGCCAAGCTCCAGCAGCTAGCTGCCACTTCCCCTCAGGAATTGCTCAGTTTTGGCTGCCAAGCTCTCGCTGCCCGCTCGTTCCGAAAATTACACAGATTCGGCTTGCCCAGCCTTTCCGCAGCCCGGACTATTCCTCTCAAAAACTACGTAGTTTTGTCCTCCAACTGAGCCAAACCCCGCGGACAGTCACTATCGATCCGGATTGCCCATCTTCATCACCCAATGACTCTTGCGCAGTTTTCATCAGCAGTGCTCGAAGCCTCCATCCTGCCTCGCAACCTTGTTACCTCTCCTAATCACCTGCATCCAAAATGATCATGCATCATGGTAGACTAGGAGGTTTTTGGAATTGATGTCGTCTCGTCATGAGTGACTGCAGATACAGGTACACAAACAAACATGGCGCGATGACGGATGGGATGAACGAAGGGAGCACATGCAAAAGGACATGTTCGCCAACAGACAAACAAATGATGCATGCAAAGAGATGTGCTCGCGAATGGATGATCATGCAAAGATGTGTTCACGGACGGACAGACAAGCAAACATGCAAAATGTGTTCGCGGATGGATAAACAAACATGCACTTTTCGCGAATGGACGAACCTGTCAAGCCTTCCAACATACAAGCAAGGAGCAACGTGCAAATGCAACATCAAGCGAACCAACGACCATCGAGGACTCCACGCACTTTGCCATGTGAAGGTGAAACTGTGACACACCATGAGGACATCCATCACCCAGCAGCACTGCAGCTCAACATGCACACCAGCAGCAACACTAATGTACCAACACTGTCATGTCGAGTCATGTCATCCACATCTCTATTATGGGCCATATTGTCAATCAATGTAATGTAACATGGAAGTCCAAGAGACCCACTTGTTGTATGAAGAGTCATGAGGGTAGTCGAACAGCCACAAGGGTCAGTTTCACCCTTGGCTATAAATACCCCCTCATTTGTACATGCAAAGGAATTTTTCACCTCAGCTCCTCCCACATAGCCTGGAGAGTCTGTAATCTTTTCTTTGAGTAAGTAATGGCTCCAACGCCCCGCCCACAGGGTTAGTGACGTAGCCTGCTAACAAGCCAGCACGTTTTCACACGTGTATTGTAACTGTTGTAAGACTAATCTTGAACACTTGTAATGCATGTTGCTTTAACCTGCGTTTAACACTTGAACTCATTCACTTGTTGTAATACATATATGTTAATGAAAATGTGTTTTATATGTTGTTAACGTCGTCTCGCCCATGTTGGCTACCTCCTCGGACCTCAGACAGAGCTTTCACAAAAAACTTGCTATAACACCCATTGCACTCACGCGAACTCATCCGCTGAGTGTTGTACATGTTATCTTACCTTGTGTGTTGTGACTGCCACATCTGTGTGAACTGTTCTTCCGGAAGCTGTGCACGTCCTATTGTGTTGTGTGTTCCTAACAGAGATGGGGCTTCCTCCCAACCAACTTGTGAATCACTCCCACCCTCTCCCTCTACAATGAAAGAACCATTGACACAAGTAACACTAGTAATCACCAGGCATATGAACCTCACTTCTCGAAGACAAAGCAGACCTCTCCTGTGCTAACAGGCAAGAGTTGAGGCAAATCTTTAAAATAATGGCAACCGGGCCATCATACCGAAATGGACTCCCACACCAAACGGTGTGAGGTCTAGTTGGGACTTCATACCGGGGTGATCCCCTGAATGTTGGCGGGTCCAGCACCATCAACAGATCCTCAAGAAGGATCCACTTATCACAACTCATCAAGAGGTTAGAAGCATCCAACTACTCAAATATACATGCAGGAAGTATAAGTAATAATCAAAAATATAATCATATCAATAAGTCTAAACAAAAGTAAAGACATAAAGGAACACCATAAATCGAAAAGTACTTATCTTCAATGAGAGGTGATCATCTCCCTCTTGAACGAACCTTCAAGAGTCGTGACTATCCATTATCCATATGACAATGTTGCCTTCAATATTTCAACCAACTTCATCGACAACCAAGCCTAATCAAAACTATCCCATCAAGGCCTACATCAAATTTGTCACAAGTGCTTGTACATATTCACATCAGTCATGTTAAGGTTTCTAAATTACACATCTCAAATCTTTGCCATAAACTAGGGTTTCTCCCAAACCCTAACCTCATAATATCCATCAAACCCTAATAACCAAATTGCATAGAGTTTCCTTCAAACCCTAGTATTCTTTTAGGTCTCCTCCATCTTCTCTTGCATCCATCAAGGGTGTCTTCATAGGAGTGATCTTCAATGACTTTTCTTCAGCCCAGCTTTGATACCATGTTAATTTTTCTTAGGGCTATATTGTTCTTTGCTTTGATAATTGCATTTCATTACTTCCATATTTAAATTCACCCCGTAGCATCCTATCATTATTCAGATTTACATCATTCTTCTGCAACATATGCAACTATGTAGAAAGAACAATATCATCATCAATGCAGCAGAACATAAAGGAACAATAGAAGAAAAGAATTCACACATAGAGACACCAGGATTGGTTGGAGACCAGGGAAAAACTCACTACGGGGAAAACTCTTTCAAATTATTCTTCTTATTATATTGTCATTGAATGATTCAGCAAAAGAGAGTACAATGATCCATATCTTCATCCATACAACTATCCAGCAAAATCAACTAAACAATATCCATAAGATGAACCCAACCATGCTAATAATCCAAAAACCCTGATTCAAGAACCTATAGTCAATTGTCACTGTTTGTAGTTAACCACTGAACTTTGCGATCAACGAGCAAAAACTTTGGTCAACTTGAAAAATTCAACCTTTAGGTTCCAGTCGCAGGGAAGATGTGTCGTGCATGTAGCTGAAAGGCTTTAGTCGAAATTTCTCCATGACATGCCTGCGACTGCAGTTGAAACTTTTCCATACATGCCTGCGACTGAGACTCAAAACCCTAAAAACATAGATGCGAGCTTCGGACTGCAATTTCAGACCTGTGCCAACCAATCTCTGCGAACTTGCCTCAGAGTTGTGCAAGCCAAACCAAAGAAGAGAATAGAAGAATGTCTCATGATCATGTCCAAATGAGGTTGAGGTCACTTGTATTTATAGCCTTCCAAGGGTGTCCAATTTGTTTTAAGGTCGACCTGATCAAATATGCACGCGGGCTTTAATTCAAAAATACACTTTCCCCTGTCCAAATTGAGCACTTCAAATGTCAAAATTAGTCCTCTCGAAAAGAGGAATCTCATCCCATGGGTGGAATTTGTCACTGAGCTGCCAAATTAACATATAGGTTGTGGCTCCCTTATCTTTCCTTCACCTTACGATATTTGCACTTATGACTCGTGCTAGTCTTTATTATGTTCCTTGCTTTGATACAATGTAGAGTTTCCTTGAAATTCTGCTATTGCTTGTATGAACAACTCTAAAAATAATTTGTAACACCAAGACACAAAAATTCTCTACCAATTTGCAGTCGAATAGAACAAAAATTAAAAAACACATTCACACAATACATTAACACAAAAAAATATTTAGGGAACCCAACTGGGAAAACCCTCTACTAGTTGTAGATTTTATTGAGAGAAATTGAGCAATTGATCTCTTACAAGGCAACACAGTTTTACTAGAAACACACACATGTTTTCCCTACTTATACTAAGCTTGAACACCCTGTACACAATCCTGATCTAGCTCCTCTTACTTACGTTGCAGGCCCTAACTTCTAGCGCAGGAAGTCTCCTATTTCCCAGTGCAGGTATGCAAGCAAAATTCTCTCCTTCTCTTGTTGCGTATAGGCTTCTCCTTATGCACTCTCCTAGCAAGCCTCTCACTCACACAATATCGTGCACACAAGAATGATCAAAATATGTGCCTTTGTCCTCTTTATAAGCTTTTCACTCATGCTAAATCTAGCAAGTCTATTTTTGGAACTCCGCCTAGCGATTGACTACTTAACTAACTCATGTAACTCGTCCCAACCACAAATAATCATTGAAACTTCTAACTTGCACTAGGAGACAAACAACTGAGCCTCTATTATGAAACCAGCTCAAGAAAAGATAGATCAACGCCTTAGAATTTAGCCTCTTCGAGGGAGCAACCTCCTTTACATTACATAAATGAACAATTCTTCGATGATACAAATGAAAAGACCTCCTTTCTATATATA
Organism: Pinus taeda; assembly: GCA_000404065.3. Taxonomy (NCBI): domain Eukaryota; kingdom Viridiplantae; phylum Streptophyta; class Pinopsida; order Pinales; family Pinaceae; genus Pinus; species Pinus taeda. The sequence continues at coordinate 157,344 of APFE031309835.1, forward strand.
GGAGTCTAAAGGGTCATAATATAATCAGAGCCAACATAACAAAATAATGTAAGGGCACAATAATAACAATAGTGGGCTTCTATGGGGCACAATCTTAACAATATGGGCACTACATGGGTACATCAATATAATAAGGGGGTTGTACTAATAATAATAAGGGGTTACCCTAGTAGTATAGGGGCCTAACATGTCCCTCTCCTTCAAAAAGTGTTGTCCTCAACGCTTGAGTAGTTCTTGATACTTCTACATAAAATTCTTGTCCTCCCATGTGGAATTTTCAGCGGGTAAGTTCTTCCACTTGATGAGATACTCTGAAATTGATCGATTTTGTAGCTGTCGGGTTCTTGTTTCTATGACTGCTCTAGGTTCCAATATGATTTTTCCTTCCTCTTCAATTTTTTATAATATTGTTTGAATTGGGATCTTTTGCAAATTTTGAATAAGTGGCCATACTTCTTCATCATTCTTCCATTCATCCCTTGCTTCGTTTATCCAATCTAGTTGGATAATAGAAATAGCACAAAACAATGCTTCCACATCCTCATCCTTGAAGGGTCTTCCCATTTGGTAAAGTCGCCATTTTTTAAGTGCATGTAGTATTGCCAACATTTCCTTCTTATAAATAGCTTGCTTGAGATGTAACAGTAAAAATACCCAATCACCTACATCAAAACATTTTTCACTACGATGTTGATCTACCTGTTGTTTCGTGTGATTTTGCACTGAATTGGCGTTATCCTTTAAAAGTTGGAGAACTTGTTGTTGATGCTCGATGTGATCTTTCACTGCTTGAACCTTTTTCTTCTTGATATGTCCTTCTATCTCTAGAGTTTGAGGAGTGGTAATTTCTTCCAATCCTTTACAAGATATGGTCGGATTCATTTCTTGATGCTCGATGTGATCTTTCACTTCTTGAACATTTTTCTTCTTGATATGTCCTTCTATCTTGATAGTTTGAGGAGTGGTAATTTCGACCAATGAATTACAAGATATGGTTGGATTTATTTCTTCTTTCTTGATGTGATCTTTCACTTCTTGCACATTTTTCTTCTTGATAGGTCCTTCTATCTTGAGAGTTTGAGGAGTGGTAATTCTTGCCAATGCTTTAAAAGATATGGTCTGATTCATTTCTTCTTTCTCTGGGGTGGGGTCCTGCCGTATATCCTCTTCTTTTGATGTCTCTTGATCCTTTTCTTCCTCGTCTTCATAATCTATGTTAAATAATTTCTTCTCAGCACACTTATGACCTTTAGTGCATTTGCTATCACAATTGTAACAAAACCCTTTTTCTCTTTTTCCTTCCAATTGTTGTGGTGTAACCCTTGTAGGTTGTGGAAGGCTAGGAGAAACAACACTTCCATCTTTATAGTTGTGAGGGGTATACTTCCTTGTTGCCATAGTTTTACTTTCCAATATGTAGCAAAGCCCTTTTACTATTTCCAATTGTTCTGGTGTTGCTCTAAAGAAGGTGTTGCTCTTTGTATCCTCATAATGTGCTATCATTTCCTCCGTGAAAATTGACCACGTAACAAGTTTTTTACGAGAACAAAGCCCTTTATACCATAAAAATTGATCCGGTTCTAAATATGAAGATGCAATACATACCTTTTGTAACAGTGGTACACCATGTAGATCAAAATATTGCTCCATCTGAAGTATCCAATTTATCGGATCCTTCCCATCAAACTTCCTCATCTTGCTTTTTCTTGATTTTAGGAGCTTGATCTTGAAACAACTGTAACTCTGTACTTTGGGATCTTTAAGTTCTGAAATTGTGACCTGTAGTAGCCTTCTGCGTCCTCTTTCCAATGCCACCAGTCTGATCCAAATTGGATTCTCCAAGAAAAAGTTATGTACAATCTCCCAAGATGACCAGATTATAGACTAGTTCAGTAGAGCGAACTTGTACGACGTTCCACGAGTCACTGTTTCGACCTCTGGCTCTGAAAAATATATAGAAGATACTACAGTCCGTCCTCTTTCTGAACTTTTTACGAAATTGCAATCCAATGCTTAGAGAAAAAGTTATGACGATTTTCCCCAGGTCACCTGTTTGGAATGTAATTCAGGAGTCTGCAAAAAGACCAACTTCCTCAGATCATATCTCCGCAAATATAGCGCACAATGCTCTGAAATTCGGACCCGAGATTTAGCGCGATGTCTTCTCAAATGGTTTTTTTTTTCAACTTCTGAAACCTCGTAGAAAAAAAGTTATAGCGAAAATGCCACGATGACTTGTTTGGAGCAGCGAAACCCTAGAATCCAGGGCTCTGATACCAAATGTTATGAAACCAGCTCAAGAAAAGATAGAAAAGATAGATGAACGCCTTAGAATTTAGTCTCTTCGAGGGGGCAATCTCCTTTACATGACATAAATGAACAATTCTTTGATGATACAAATGAAAAGACCTCCTTTCTATATATAGGAGTCTAAGGGGTCATTATATAATCAGATCCTACATAACAATAATAATGTAAGGGCACAATAATAACAATAGTGGGATTCTATGGGGCACAATAGTAACAATATGGGCACTACATGGGTACATCAATATAATAAGGGGGTTGTACTAATAATAATAAGGGGTTACACTAGTAGTATAGGGGCCTAACATGTACAAATGTAATTATGAATTTATTTCTTTTATGGACAAATTGTCAAGGTCGGCCAACAAACTAATGTAGGCTCAGAAGCCCAAAAGTCATGTCTTTTCATCCTCAGTATTGCATATAAATAGGAGCATCTACCTCATTTGGACACTCATCATCACTCACATATCTCTCTCTCCCCTCATCTAATTGGGTCGTATGGATTTCTGTGCAGCTTTCTCTCCTCCACATGTGCGAAGGGTTGACTGTACTTTTCTGTTTTCTGCATTGACCAAGTTGCAACAAGTTTGACCACCATTGACCGGGGAACAATGGACCTTGTTTGACTGCGTTTTTCTTGGGAGGAATTCTGTTTGGGCAGGCCGCATTTCTTGGCACAAATTTCGAGGTTTTTTGGGTTGTTTGACCAACATCCACTGCAGGTTTGACTCTGTGTTCACTGAGTTTGACAAACTTTTTCTAGACTGTTTTGGGTTGATTTAGATTGTTCTTGTAGGCTGAATTGGTTGGGTTTGACTGCGCTGATTTGGAGTAGTAATTCTGCTAAGTTGACAAATGTTGACTTTCTGGTTAGGGCATCCTGTTGACTGCAGTTTCACTGGACAGATTTGACTATGTTTGGGTAAGTGAATTTTGTATATTGTACTCTCTCTGCTGAACTTTTGAAGAATAATAAGAAGATTTGATCAAAGGGTTTTCCCCACATTGGGGTTTTTCCCTGGCATTCGCCAAATATTGTGTCCTCTTGTCTTGGCTTGTCTTCTGCATTTTATTTATGTTCTATCTGCATTTACTATCATGTTAATGTGATTGTTAATCTGGAAATTGATATTGGGCTAATAAGAAAAATTGAAGTAAATTGCTCTTAAGCATAGAACATACGATTGTTGTCTAAAATTAACATGGTATGAACACTGAGGTGAAGACAAAGCTCGAGCAAGAGTGAAAAGAGCAACCAATGAGAAGAGAAATCACTGAGATTTGCTGGACAAGGACAAGATTCAATGGCCTCCGCATCTTACTTCAAACCTAATGACAAGCTCAATGATAAGTTGGATTATCATGCATGGAAGATGTCTCTTGATTTGACTTTGGAAGAGCAGGATGTTATGGACTATGTGCAGGGAAATATTACTGAACCGCCTTCAAATGCACCGACTGCCGCTAAAACACAGTACAAGAAAGGTGAAGTCAAAGCTAAGAAGATCATCAAGGATTCTATTAATAAGCATTTGGTTGCATACATCTCTGATTTGAACACATCTAAAGAGATGTATGACAGATTGGTTGGCATGTTCAAAGTTAGCAATGCAAACCAAGTCCTCTTTCTCAAAAACAAATTGAAGGACATACAAAAGGGAAGAGGCGAAGATATCCAATCCTACTTCATGAGGATTACCGAGATAAAAAATGATCTTGTTTCAATTGGAGAAGTTATTGCTGATAGGGAGCTCATTCTCATTACCCTTGGAGGTCTCCCTTGTGAATGGCATGTGTTCGACACTCCTATCCTCAACAATGACAAGATTCCAGGTTTTGATGAATTGTTGACTAGATGTACTCAAGAAGAGACAAGGATGATGGAGAGAGACATGCCTTCAAATAGGAATGATCCTACTGTGTTCTCCGCTCATGCTAAAAAGAATAACAATACAGGTTCAAAGAAGCAATGTCAAGGAAGACCGAGATTCAAAGATGGAAGCAAGGGAAGATGCTTCATTTGTAACAGGTTTGGCCATTATGCTAGGGAGTGTCCTAATAGAAGGGATACACCTTAGGATGATGACAACAACAACCATAACAATTTCAGGGGCAACAACAATCAAAGGAATGGCAGGTTCAACAACAAAGGAAAAAGGAATGCTCTTGCTACTCAACATGGAAATGGGCGACCTCCCACAAGATCAAGAAACTCTAGGTATGATGAATCTAATGTTGTAGATAGCAAGCAAAAATAATTTTATCTTATATCTTCCCTCTCTATTGCCTCTCCTCCGGACACCTTGGGAAATTGGTTGATTGATAGTGGTGCCTCAAGGCACTTCACTGGGTATAAGGAAGCTCTTTCAAATCTGATAGAAAATGATACAAATGTGGAAATCATTCTTGGGGACAATGCCATCTATCCTGTGAAAGGAGTTGAGAATGTTACTCTTCAATTGAATCAACGTAACACCATTCATCTACAAGAAGTACTATATGTACCTGATCTAAAGAAGAACTTGGTATCTATCTTGACGATGGAAGACAAAGGATTCAAGGTGGCATTAATTGATGGAAAGGTGCGTGTTTGGAAAATAAATTTCAAACAAACATTTACTCTTGGATTCAGGGTTGACAATTTATATCAATTTGGAGGAAGTCCACTAGGAGCTATGTCTTGGGACACATCTTTTCAATCCGAACTATGGCATTGTAGGTTTGCTCATCTTCATTATAAGGCTCTACCCGATGTGAGGAAGATGGTAACAAGTATGCCTAAATTTAAAGTGGAGCATGAAGGTGTTTGTCAGGGATGTGCCGAAGGAAAACATACAACGGGACCATTCCCCTCAAGTGAGAGCAAGACTATTGACATTTTGCAATTGGTTCATTCTAGTCTATCTGGGAAGAAGATCAAAATATTGAGGACCGATAATGGAATTGAGTAGGAATCAAATGAATTCAATGACAATTGTAGAGAAGATGGCATTAAGAGGGAGACTACTACCGCATATACTCCTGAGCAAAATGGTGTTGCTGAAAGGAAGAATCTTTCTATTATAGAAACTACTTGTGCCATGCTTCATGATCAAGGCCTCCCGAAGTTCCTATGGGGAGAAGCTGCCAACACTGCTGTGTATGTTCAAAATAGATGCCCACATCAAGCATTGGACTCAAAAACCCCTGAAGAAGTTTTCATCAGTAAGAAATCTGATGTTTCTCACTTTAGAATTTTTGGTAGTCTCGTGTATTTTCATGTGCCAAAAGAAAAGAGAAGCAAATTGGATGCATCTAGGAAGAAAGGAACATTTGTGGGCTATAGTGAAACTTCCAAGGCATATAGGATCTATGTGCCTGGTCAAAAGGAAGTGGAGATAAGTCATATGTCACCTTCGATGAAGATGCTACCCTTGGGAAGATTAACAACCTTCCTATTCCAAGGAAGGACAAACAAGCAGATATAGGAAAACAGGGAGAATCATAGGATGAGCCGATGCCCAATGTTGAAGAATCAATGGATCCCATTGATCCACCTCCTCATGAGCCTTCCTCTTCAAACAGGAAACCCTCTTGGCTTAGGGAAACTCTCGTAGATGCCGAGAGACATATTGCACCAAAGGGGACATTTCATGAAAGTAAGAAGCCAAATAGGTACCAAGGGTACTTAATTGCCATGAACACCATTATTCAAACTGAGCCTTGCACATTCGAAGAAGATGTGAAGCATCGAGTATGGAAGGATGCTATGAATGAAGAGTATGAGTCGATTATGAAGAATGATGTTGGAGATGTGGTCCCTAGACCCTAGGACAAATTTGTTGTCACCTCTAAATGGCTCTGCAAGATCAAGCATGGAGCTGATGGAAGTGCTGAAAAGTTCAAGGCCAGATTTGTTGCTCGAGGCTTCTCTGGAAAAGAAGGTGTGGACTATGATGAGGTATTTGCACCAGTTGCCCGATATACCACCATTTGTTCGATTATAGCCCTTGCTGCCTCGCAAGGATGGACCCTACACCAGATGGATGTCAAGATCGCCTTCTTGCATGGTTCACTTAAGGAGGAAGTCTATGTAGAACAACTTGAGGGGTTCGAAGTCCAAGATCGAAAGAGACATGTATCTAGGTTGAAGAAAGCCCTCTATGGGATGAAGCAAGCACCTCGGGCTTGGTATGAGAGGATTGACAACTATCTAATGAAGCTGGGATTTACAAGAAGTAAAGCTGATCCGAACCTTTACTTTAAGGTTGAGAATGACAAACCTCTCATCTTGGTACTTTATGTGGACGATCTCTTTCTGACAGGTGCAGACCCTCTCATTCATCAATGCAAGAGGGAGTTGGCCTTCGAGTTCGAGATGAAGGATCTAGGACTAATGCGTTATTTTCTAGGATTGGAGGTCTGTCAAAAGGCAGGTGATATTTTCCTTTCTCAAGGAAAATACATTGTGAAGTTACTTGAAAGATTTGGGATGGTGGATTGTAAGTCCGTGACTACTCCGATGGAACTTAACTTCAAGAAGTTATGCGAAAGCGCTGCTGGGCCTGATTTGGGAAATCCTTTTGAGTATCGTCAACTCGTGGGGGCCCTGATGTTCTTGGTGAACTCCCATCTGGACATATGCTTTGCAGTAAATACATTGAGTCAATTTATGGTCGAGCCTCATCACATACATTGGATTGCTGCCGAGAATCTTCCGAGATATCTTCGGGGCACAATCACCTATGGACTGAGATACACTGTTGGGAATGTGAGGCTCCACGGTTTTTCGGATGCTGAATGGGCTGACAGTGTGGTGAATTGTAAGAGCACATCGGGATGTTGCTTCTCACTGGGTTCTGCTTCGATATCCTGGTTGAGCAGGAAGCAGAAATCGGTTGCTTTGAGCACCGTTGAGGTCGAATATATTGCTGCTAGTATGGCCCCCTGTGAAGTTGTTTGGTTGAGGAAGTTGTTTAGTGAGCTGTTTAGAGTCTAGACATGTGCTGGATATCACCGTGATCTTCTGCGACAACTAAAGTGGGATTCGTCTTTCGGAGAATCCCATGTTTCATGACCGCTCCAAGCATATTGATATCATGTACCACTTTATCCGAGATATGGTACAACGAGGAGCAATAAGGCTCCATCACATTGGGACTGATGATTAGGTCACAAATATTCTTACGAAGCCCTTGTGGAAGGTCAAATTCTTAACCTTCTGTAAACGACTTGCTATCATGGAGAGACCCTCTTATGAGGGTCCCGTTTGAGTTGGATATTGAGCTCTGGGAGCTCCGGGGGGCTTTGTGTACTTCTTGGAGTGATGAGCGACCATAAGGTGAGTGGTTCACCTTCCCTTGTGATACCCCATGTTGGTTGATATATGCATAGGATGAGTGGTTCACCTTCTCCTATGGCATATGAGTAGGTTGAGTGGTTCACTTTCTCTTGCTTGTACTTCCTACCCATGCAGTCCGAGACTCATGGGAAGTACCTCTCATCTGGCTAATGAGTAGGGAAATGAGGATAGGGACCATAGTACTATCAATGGACGCATCGTGTACTACCGTACTCCCTATGCTAGGATGTTTGATATTGATCTGGGATCAATGGAGACTGACTTCAGGGTAGTGGAATGTGGTATGATACACTCTTAATCATTGGAAATTGACTGGTCAGTGGAGAGTGGTATGACACACTCTCGATTATTTTTTCATGGTTTAACAGATCAGAGCAGAGTATAACAGGGATGTCATAGATGGTATAGATTGACTCATGATTTGGCAAATAGAGTTCTCCCTAGTTGAGAGGGAGTGTTAAAATCGGCAACTAGGGCCAAACTCCACCTTGGACAGCTCATACGATGAAGTTGATATTTTTATTGGATTCCTCTTTTTGAGAGGTGTAGGGTTGATCTAAAGATCATCTCATTTTGACATGTACAAATGAAATTATGAATTTATTTCTTTTATGGACAAATTGTCAAGGTCAGCCAACAAACTAATGTAGGCTCAAAAGCCAAAAAGTCATGTCTTTTCATCCTCAAAGTTGCATATAAATAGAAGGAGCATTTACCTCATTTGGACACTTATCATCACTCTCATATCTCTCTCTCTCCTCATCTTTTGGTCATACGGATTTCTGGGCAGCTTTCTCTTCTCCACATGTGTGAAGGGCTGATTGTACTTTTCTGTTTTTTGCATTGACCAAGTTACAACGAGTTTGACCAACGTTGACTAGGAAATAGTTGATCTTGTCTGACTGTGTTTTTCTTGGGAGAAATTCTGTTTGGATAGGCCGCATTTCTGGGCACAAATTTTGAGGTTTTATGCGCTGTTTGACCAGCGTTGACCGCAGGTTTGACTCTACGTTGATCGAGTTTGAAAGACTTTCTAGACTATTTTGGGTTGATTTAGGCTGTTCTTGCAGGCTGAATTGGTTGGGTTTGACTGAGCTGATTTGGAGGAGTAATTTTGCTAAGTTGACCAGTGTTGACTTTCTGGTTAGGGCATCTTGTTGACTTTAGTTTGACTGGAAAGATTTCACTGTGTTTGGGCAGGTGAATTTTTTATATTGTACTCTCTGCTGAACTTTTGGAGAATAATAAGAAGATTTGATCAAAGGGTTTTCCCCACATTGGGGTTTTTCCCTGGCATTCGCCAAATATTGTGTCCTCTTATCTTGGCTCGTCTTCTGCGTTTTTTTTTTTTATGTTCTATCTGCATTTACTATTATGTTAATGTGATTGCTAATCTGGAAATTGATATTGGCTAATAAGAAAAATTGAAGTAAATTGCTCTTAAGCATAGAACATACCATTGTTATCTAAAATTAACACCTTCACACCTAGATCCCAGAGTTGGGGCATCTCTCACGTTGGATCTCGATGGCCAAGTGAGAAATATACCATTTATGAAATTAACTTTCATTCCTTTATCTTCTAAAGCTAATATGGACACAAGATTCTTCTTTAAACCAGAAACATATAAAACTCCTTGAAGAGTCAAAGTTTTACCTTGATCTAGATGGAAAGAAACGGAACTAGATCCATTTATGGGATGTGTAGAGTTATCTCCAAGAATTATCTTCAAATTTGTCTTCCTCTCAACCACATTAGAGAGTACTTTTTTGTAACCAGTAAAGTGCCTTGAAGCACCACTATCAACCAACTATCACAAGAATCTGCAGGAGATGAACTAGAAAGAGCATAAACAAGAAAGTACTCTAATTGAGTCTCAGCTGCATTATTATCATACCTTTGGCTCCTTGAGAAACGATAGTTTATCTCTGCGAGCCAAAGGAGCTTCTCTTCTTCTTCTATAATCAAATTTGTTGGAGCGATTGTTGAAGTTGGATTTTGGTGCTTTTTTGTTTTTTGAACAATCGCGAGCATAGTGGCCATGCTTGTGACAATTGTAGCATTTGACTTTTGATAAGTCTTTGGTCCATTGAGAGGAGTTGTTGGGTGCTGACTTTCTCGAATAGTACATTCCTCTTCTTCCTTTCTTCTTCTTGCCTTGTGCAACAAAGGCAATAGGTTCTCCCTTCTCATGCTTGGGAATCCTCCATTTGGAAATCATTCTGAATTCTTCTTGACTACACTTTCCCAGGAGCTCATCAAATGTAGGAAACTTGTCGTTATTATTGATAGTAGTAATAAAAGTGTCCCAAGAAGAAGGAAGACCTCCAAGCATAATCAATACCAGTGCTTTATCGGAAACAACTTCACCAGAAGTTGACAACTGTTCTTTGATTTTCGATATCCTCATGAAGTATGTTTTTTCTGGTTTCTCCTCCATTCATCTTAACATCCTTGAGCTGATTCTTCAGAGCAATAATTTGACTCAAGTTGTTCACTTGATACATTCCAATCAACTTGTCATACATTTCTTTGGCTTTCTTCAAATTGGAAACATAAGTGATGAGATGGTCTCCAAGAGAGTCAAGGATAATTTTTTTAGCCTTGAATTCTGTTTTATTGTATCTGGCCTTGATAACAACATTGGAGTTTTCAGCTGGTTCTGCTACCTTTCCTTCAACATATTCTAGAACATCATGTTCCTCAAGAGTAATATCCAATTTGAGCTTCCATGGGAAGAATTTTGAAGCATCAACCAACTTCTCTTCATTCTTAAAGTAGGAGGAAGACATATTGATCTGTGCAAAATTTCAGCAACAGATAGAAAGGGACAACAAAAGATATTTCCGCTGTAAATGAGATATTTTAGTAGCAAAATGGAAGAGAAATTTCAGCAGAAAATGAGCAGTAAGTAGAAGGAACAACAAGAGATATTTCAGCCAAAAGAGAGTTGCAAATGGAACGGACAGCAAGTTGTGTTTCAGCAGACAGAAAGTTGCAAATGGAACAAACAACAAGCTATATTTCAGGAGAAAAGGAGCTGCAAATGGAGCAGACAACAAACTATATTTCAGTAGAAAGAGAGGTGCAAATGGAGCAGACAACAAGTTATATTTAAGCAGAAAATGAGATGCAAATGGAGTAGACAACAAGAGATATTCTAGCAGAAAGAGTGCTGGAATTGGAGTTGATAGCAAGAGATATTCCAGTGGAAAGAGAGCTGGAAATGGAACTTATCTTCTTGAGCTTGTCTTCACCAAAACTCTGTTACAATCACTTAAATCCAGAACTTTATGCTACAAAATATGTTAAGTAATTGTAGATAGGAAAAACTAGGGAAAAACCCACAAGGGGAAAACCAAACCAAATTCTTCTTCTATTAGAATTCAATTGTTCAACAGAGATACAAAGTACAATATGAGAATGAAGAAGTTCACTCAAATCTGAAGAAGATCTCTGATAGCAGTAGTTGATGCAAACACTAAATCATTTTGGCTCTCTGAGATCTGATCTTGCTCTTCAATACTCTCTCTCTCTCTCTCTCTCTCTTTCTCTCAATCTTCCTCTAGACTCTCAAACTCCCTCTTTCTCAAGTTTGATGTTATGAATATAATTCATAACAATTAGCTAGATAAAATAAATATTAATATTAAATAATTAAATATTATTTAGGTTAAATAAGTCATTAATTAAGTGAATAGTCATGTCTAAAAGACATGCCCATTCACGAAAGGTCACCTGCTGAGGAATAAAAGCAGGGTCCTCATTGTACATTCAAATCATCTTATACATTATATATATATTAATAATTATTATTTTAAATACCTTTGTGTATTTTTTATAATCAAGTCTACAAGCTATCAGTCCTTCGTGTTTCAGCTAAGTTTTTATGCTACAGTGGTATCAGAGCCATGGAGCCATGGCACATGATATAATCATGCGGGCCTTTGAACGTAGTCTGCCGCACATTGTGCCATTACATTCACATCTTGAATACGTTCAATATTATAGTGAAATTCAATAAGCATTTAAAAAAATCAATTGCAGAAGTTAAAGCATGTCGAGAGGAAAATGTGAAAGAAGAAGAATTCGATCAAAATGTTGATAGTGCTGAATATGACAATGATATAAATAAAGTTGATGATATGAATATGGAAAATTTTGAAGAAGGGGTTATGTGAAATACAGATTATGATCCTAAAAACAAAGATCCACATGAATATGATGATGATCGCAACCATAAACATAGAAAGAGAGTCACTCAGTTTCAATCCTTTTGGGATGGTAAAGAGAATGATGAGGACGAAGACTCTGAATCCGACGAGGCCGCCAAGGCTAGTAGAGGTAGTGATTTTAAAGATAGTAATCTTGAAGTTTCTGTTACTGGTAAGGAATTGAAGAAGCGTGAAAAGAAGGATCAATTAGTTGCCCATGCTGTGGAGATTGCGAGGCATGAGGCAATGAAAGATGACAGGGATACATTCACTGTTGTTATAGGTAGCCGAAGTGCCGTTCTTGATGGAGATGATACAGTTGATGCCAATGTCAAAGACATTAAAATTGATTCCTTTTCCGTTGCAGCCCGAGGTAAGGAGCTTTTGAAGAATGCCTCGATGAAAATTTCTCATGGAAAGCGTTATGGGCTTGTCGGTCCAAATGGTAAGGGGAAGTCTACTTTGTTGAAACTTTTAGCATGGAGAAAGATACCTGTACCCAAAAACATTGATGTTTTGTTAGTCGAACAGGTGGTTGTGGGCGATGATAGAACTGCATTAGAAGCTGTTGTCGCAGCAAATGAGGAATTAGTAAAATTCCGACAAGAGGCTCAACGTTTGCAAGATCTGTCTCTGGACGATGGAGCAGATGACGAGCTAGACAATGGTGAAAAGCTTGCTGAGGTTTATGACAAATTGCAAGAGATTGGATCCGATGCAGCAGAGGCACATGCCTCGAAGATCTTGGCTGGTTTGGGGTTCACGAAATCTATGCAGGTCCGCCCCACAAAATCTTTCAGTGGAGGTTGGCGTATGAGGATTTCCTTGGCAAGAGCTTTGTTTGTTCAGCTGACCCTTCTGTTATTGGATAAACCCACTAACCATCTAGATCTCAGAGCTGTTCTATGGCTAGAAGAATATTTGGGTAGTTGGAAGAAAACACTTGTTATTGTGTCGCATGATCGTGACTTCTTGAACTCTGTTTGCACTGATATCATTCATCTCCACAGTGAGAAACTTCACTTCTACAGAGGTAATTTTGATGCTTTTGAGAGTGGATATGAGCAGAAACGCAAGGAGTCCAACAAGAAGTTTGAGGTATATGAGAAGCAGCTAAAAACTGCTAAACGTAGTGGAAATAGGGCTCAACAAGAGAAAGTCAAGGACCGGGCAAAGTTTAATGCAAGTAAAGAGACAACAAAGAGCAAAGGGAAGGGAAAGATGGTAGATGATGATGAAGAGCCTGTAGAAGCACCAAAAAGATGGAGAGATTATAATGTGGAGTTTCACTTTCCAGAACCAACAAAACTCACACCACCTCTTCTTCAGCTCATTGAAGTCAGTTTCAGTTACCCTGGTGGAGACGATTTTCGACTTAGTAATGTTGATGTGGGTATTGACATGGGAACACGAGTTGCAATTATTGGGCCCAATGGAGCAGGGAAGTCTACTTTACTTAATCTTCTTGCTGGCGATTTGAAATCGTCTGAGGGAGAGGTAAGGAGGAGTCAGAAATTGAGAATTGGTAGGCATTCTCAACACTTCGTTGACTTGTTAACCATGGAGGAAACACATGTTAGCTATCTTCTTAGGTTACATCCAGAACAAGAAGGTTTTAGTAAGCAGGAGGCTGTACGTGCAAAACTTGGAAAGTTTGGACTGCCCAACCATAATCATCTCACTCCAATTGCAAAACTATCAGGAGGTCAGAACGCGATTTATAAGTTGGGTATAGATGCGGGCCTCCTTGGGGTCGTATTCGGACTGAAGGCGCTTAATCTTTGTTTGCAGGAGGAAGCGGTGATAGATACGGCCTACACCTTCTTGCAGCACATGGGGTTTCTATTGTCGGACGAGACTAACGAGTATGGTGCCAAGAGTGTGGTATCACTCGAAGCTGTTGATGCACGTCTGCATCCTCTACATTCTGGAGTATCATCGCCAGGTTCACTCCCTGCCCTGGTACGCTACTCTTGTCCAGAAATAATTCCAGAAATGCAGAAATGGTTTCCCACGATAATTCCCGGGCCATCACAAATTCTCTGTCGGCATTGCCTTGTCCGGACCCGTTTCGGCCTGTCCCGTGGCTCCAGCTACGTCAGTTCAAACAATGGCTATCATTCCTGCATGGGTTGTCAACGGAGATGACTCGTGGATTTAGGACTTGTTGTGGTTGTCAAGAGATAGATGTGTCGTTTGGTTCACCATCACACCGTTTCAAAAAAATTAAAACTATTGCCGTCACCTGTTTTTTCATGAACTTATGGTATAAAAGTGGTTATATATATATATATATTATATATGTATATAGACAAGGTTAATGTAAGTGGACAACAAACTTACATAAATAATGATCTTGCAATGACATAATTTAATTAATTAAATTATTATTAAATGAAATATATATATATATAATATTATATTAATTTTTTTTTTTTATAGATTATAAAATAAAAAAATATAGCATTAAAAAAAATAGAAAAAAAAAATTAGACTCGAAAAAAATAAAAATCCAAGGAAATATTACTGACGAATCAATGACCAAAGTTATATACATCAACAGGAACTAAGTGAAGAAAATCCCAGTATAAAGCTTTGAGGACAAAACTTCCGAAGGGAGGGCTATGTTAGAAAATATAATTCATAACAATTAGCTAAATAAAATAAATATTGATATTAAATAATTAAATATTATTTAGGTTAAATAAGTCATTAATTAAGTGAACAGGCATGTCTAAAAGACTTGCCTACTCCCGAAAGGTCACCTGCTGAGGTATAAAAGCAGGGTCTTCATTGTACATTCAAATCATCTTATACATTTTATATATATTAATAAATTATTATTTTAAATACCTCTGTGTATTTTTATAATAAAGTCTACAAGCTATCAGGTCTTCATACTGCAGCATAGTTTTTATGCTTCATTTGAATTCTCCTTTCACAAGCACACAAGTAAGTGTGTCAAGTGAGGATGAGAGGCACACATATATAGGAAGAGCAAGGAGGTTGAATTCATGAGGGAGTAACTCGTATGCATTGAGGAGTTACATATGCCAAAATAGGAGTGTAACTTATGCCATAAAGAAGAGGAGTGTAACTTATGCATTTAGGAGAGAAGTGTAACTTATGCATTAAAGAGGAGTAAGAGGAATATTTTTATGGCGACTCATTCAAGTGTGTAAGAGAGTGTAAGAAGTGCGTAGCAACATTAAAGGGAGAGAAATGAATTCATTAAGAGAGAGAGAGTAACATATGCATTAATTGAGGGGAGTTACATATGACATGATTGAGAGACTTGAATTTATTTTTAATATTAATATAATAATATCATAAAGAGGATAATGGAAATAATAATAATAATAATATTGATGATTAAATTAAAATTTAAACAACTGAGATTGATTAAGGACAAGTTAAGTGATTTTCCATTGTATATATATGATTATGAATTGATGGAAAATGATTTACTATTTTTGGAAAGTCATGGTTGCAAGGATAGGCATGATTTTCTATTTTTAGAAAGTCACTTTAGAAAGGTCGGAAATGAAATTTTATTCAAGGAAATTCATCTCATAGCTGTCAATTTTCAACACTTCCTATATCTCGTCGACATAAAATAATATATTTATCTCTGAAAGTGTCATTTCCAATAAGAATATTTTTTACGTTTCAAGCCAAATTTCTGAAATAAGACGGTGCATACCTTATTTCAGGACAGTTCAAATTCTAACCTTTCCCATCATAAGAAAAGACAGCTAATTCCATTCTTTTCTGCTATCATTGGTGAGAAGAGATTCACAAACATGCGATTTTTTAGACTATCTTTATTTAATGAAAAAATCTCTTTACTCTTGATTCCAAGCTAGTGAAGCTCATGGTTCTACTCTAACTCGGTTATTATACACTCACATTCTCACTGTGGTTTGGGAGGTTTGGATTGGCTGCTTATAGATTTCATTTGGCCGAATTTGCTATTTTTTCATTGCTTTGTTGGAATGCTGCATATATTAACAGAAAAATATTGGATTTAAAAAGGTAATTGTGTGCTTTCCATGCAGATGTGCAATGTTGAGGTGATCCCTTTTCCATTGTCAGAATTATACCATGTTAGCTGAAACTTTTTCATCATACCATGTTAACTGAAATGTTCTCATCTGGAAGATGTATAAGAAGAAAGATATCAACAAATAGACTAATATGGAAAAAGGTCTTTTCCTTCTTCAAGATCCTTCAAGTCAGACTGTGTATATTGTTTACGAGGAGAATGATATTTGTGAATTTTTTATCAATTGTTCTATGTTGCAACTATTACTTCAACAATATCCAATAGCATCCATTTTATTCTTCAATTAACCAATGACACTAGAGCAATAGTAGATAGAACAATTATACAAATGCACAATGAAAGACAACAAAGAGACAAGAGGCACAATATTTGGTCAGTGACCAGGGAAAAACCCCTCAAGGGGGAAAACCCTTTGCAAATTTTCTTCTATTAGATTGTCTTCAAATGTTCATCAGAGAGTATACAACATCCAAGAGTTGTCAAAGTCAAGATTTTACTAGCCAATATCCAAAATCAATATCCAATAGCCAATCAATTTAATGTCAAATCAATATACCAATGTCAAAATGATGAGGAAGAGTCAAATCTGGTCAACTGTCAAGTCAACTGTCAAATCTGCAAAATAGGCAACAGCAGATGACTGCTCTAACCAGTCAGGTCAACAGCAGTCAAATCTGCTCCAATTTAATTCGGTAAAATCCCAGTCAATTCTGCCTCTTTTGTTGGTCAAAGATCAGTCAAAATAGCTCCAAAAACTTTGGTCAAACTTGGTTGATGGAGAGAGAAAATGTACAGCTAAGTTATGTGGTCAAACCTATGGTCAACAGCAGTCAAACTCCACAAAATGCCCCAATTTTAGTGCTAAAAAATGTGGCCTGATGGGACAGACCTGCAAGAAAAATCAAAGTCAAAAGGCTCCTTTTGACCCTTGGTCAACGCTGGTCAAACTTCAACGGGAGAAAAAGTCAACGCAGGTCAAAGGTGGTCTAGCTGCTTCAAAGTTTCGTCCTTCCTCACTGAATTCGGCCTCCTTAATCAGATCCAAAATCCAAGAAAACCAAGCTGAACCAAATGCCCAATCACCAAAAGTCAAAGATGCCAAAAAGAGAAGTCAAAGATGCCCAAGGAGAAACTCGCACATGTGGAGAGAGAGCTGCTTCAGACCTGTTCAAACCAATCCAAACAAGAGAGAGAAGAGATGTTGTTGTGATGTGTCCAAATGGGCTTGAGATCACTTGTATTTATGTGTTGGAGGAGGGCTAATTTTTCCTTAGGCCGACCTTGACAAAGTGTGCAACTGTGGGTTTCACTTCAAAAATACACTTTCCCATGTCCAAATCAAGTGCTTCAAAGGTCAAAATTGTTCCTCTCAGAAAGAAGAATCTAGTCCCATGATTGGAATTTGTCACTGAGCTGCCAAATTAACAATATTAGCATAGGGATTGATGTCAAAATGGGTCTTTTCCAGCTTCAAGATCTGCCAAGTCATGCCTTGTGTGTATTGTTTTCCAGTGCTTGATTTGGCAGTCTCTGCATCATCTTTTGTTTCTTGAGAGTATTGCAATGATTATGTTTATTCTATGTTGAGATTGATGAACCAAATGACTTAACCAATATGAAACGTCAGTGGTAGCATGCTATGGATGAAACAGGGCAATGTGGCTTCTTTGATGCAATCCCTTCTTAATTTCTCATGTTCAGGATCCCTCTCACCAATCTAGAAAATATTTGGGAATCACCATCAGCTTATTTCACGCTGAATTTTTCCAGTCAACTCGGGACAGGGTTTCACCTTACTCCAGGAGGTTGGTATTGAGTTCTTACACAATAAGAGCTTCTTTCAATTTTTTTTGTCTGTATTAGAGTTTAACTTAGCATCAAAATGTTCTAAGTGCTCAGTAAGGCCTTTCAAGCCTAACCTTTCTAGCAAAGTTAAAAAGAACCTTACCTGAGAAGAGGTCAGGTAAGACTAAATTCTGCTAATATAGGATGAGTTTATGTGAGAATTAAGAAAACATCAATTTTTTGCTATGCTCGTGTTTCTGCATTCATGTTAAGTTCCTTTGTTTGCTTCTAAGAAGCAATTAAATACTACTGATTTGGTTGGGATTTCAGCTCTAGAGTTTGATGAACATGTATTGCAAATTGGGGAATACACAACAATGCGTGTGGCAGCTTCAGTCCTATTTCCAAGGAGGATTCCTCCAGAGGATGGAGAACAGCCTTTCAAGATCAGCATTCATCGGTTAGGACTCAAGACAAGATTGATGTAGATGTTACTGAGTCTTACCATTGTGAATTTTTTTTATGGAAATAAGACCCTCTGACAACTTTTATAATAAGGTAGCAAGAGTAATATATTTGGTGTACAGGATGTCAGTCAAGGGGTTGTATGGGATTGAACCCTACAGATACTTTATGGCTATATGGTTGATCCAAGTGGTTAAAAAATAATTTTGACCTTCATAAATTTCTATGCATCGGACCAATTAAAACATATATTATGCATATATATTGTTCTTAAATGGATTTTAAATTTTTAGAGTATCCTATGAAAGCGAATGTTACATATTTCATGCCTCAAGAGGGGGTGCCTTTAAGTTGTATACTATCAGAGAAAGTGGTTATGAGCAATTCTGATCTTATCAGATTTGATATTCTGTGGATATATTGTGCTGCAAAATTATGTCGTATTAAACTAGAAAAACACTACAAAATAAGTGGTGTTAACTTATCCCTTTCAGAAATCAGCAGAGAGAAAAATACATGTTAAGTTCAGCAAACAAATTAGACTGAAACCAATTTAAACCAAAACGTATGTATCATTCGATAAGTGCATCTGAAAAGGTGTGCCGCATGCTATTTGCAGCTTTACTATCCCTGTCAAGTACATGGGATGATGTTTTAAGCTCATATCTTAGAAGGCCAATAGTGATGAAGGTGCCACCTTTAACAGATACAGATTGATAAGCTGATTCAGGGGAATAATTGTGTCTCCAAGAAGCTCTAAATGCCTGTATGAAGATCTGTGAATTAATCCATTATAGTTGAATCCTGGAAGGGCTGTTGCTGCTGTCTATAAAATTTTCATGATTGGTCCAGAAAGCATCCTTCCTTAACACACTTGAAAACTCCTTGTCTAGTCTTAGGGAATTGACAAAAGGGTTAAAGGCAATATTCCAACCAAACAACAAACAAAGTCATTGCCAATGATTCAAATAATGCATGCACCATACAGAGTGAGCCCACTAATGCTTGTCCATTCTACCAACTAACATTAACATTACTGACTTCCATAGCAAAGCTGAGATATCCAAACGACTAGCTTTTCTCCCTTTTTTAAAACACAGTAAGTCACAATGTCTGTTGATTGGAATTCCCACAACATTGAATGATTTTCAGGTACCTCTGGAATAAATTCTAATGAGAAGACAGGAATGGAGCTACCTTTGAGTTATAATGAATCATTAACTCAGAATTCAGTGGGTAATCTGCCCATCTACAAAAACTGTTTGACTGCATTATGGAGTTGTGTTACCAGCCCACTCACTTTTCCTAAATGACGGTAAGGGTGAGGGTTGAAGATGTTCTGCTGTTGAGTGTGGTGAAACTAGTAACGTGTTATAATCCTCGCTACCTATGTATAAAAGTTTTCCACCAGATATTCTTCATCCCCCACAGGATGATTTTTACCCTCATTGTCCAGGATGTCCAATGGGTATGTAGTGAATTACAGGGGTTTAAAAGATTTGAAAGCAAAGGGGTAATCGGTCAGGTGAACTGGTGAAAGACATTAGTCCTCTTGGTGGAGGTCCTTGTTCAAACCCCATGGAGGACATGTTTAGGTGATAAAGCTAATAAAATGTACTCCGTACTGCCCCACAAAAATGCATAAACATATACAAATACCAGGAGAAAAGAAGTTATTTTAAAGGAATTTTCTGTATTTGATCATATTAATTATATGTACATTTACAAAAATCAGGAGTAAGGAAAGGTTATGTCAAAGGAAGGAGTAAGGAAAGGTTATGTCAAAGGAAGTTTGTGTGTTTGATCATATTAAAAGATCTTATATGTTTGTCTTAAGGAAAAGTGCTTGATCACTGTACTAGCATGGAGCCATATGGTAGTCACGAAAGAAAAGTGCTCGCTGACTATGTTGAGAAATCAATGCTAGTAGGATTAGGGTTGGATTTCTCTTTCTTGATAATTACTTGTGAATTATGTTGGCTTCTTTTACTTATTTGTTATAATTATCTGTCATCAAGAAATTACCAAATTATGTGTGCATGAAGATCACAAAAACACAAGACACAAGATGTAGGCACTCTGCTAGGGCAAAACCCCTATCTAGGAGAAAACCCAAGGAAAGTCTTTTTTTTCAATAGTTTTCTTTGAGACTCTTTACCTAGACAAAGACCTCCTCCACACCAAACCAACCTCTCCTCCTTCTATCCAACCTTCAACCTAGCAGCAACAACACTTCGACCTTAACAACTTCAACTTGGTAGCTTCTGGCATCAACAACAACTTTGACCTTGACTAGGAGACTTCGATCTCCCAAACCAACCCACACGAGAGAGAGAGAGAGAGAGAGAGAGAGAGAGAGGTACCAAAATTTTGATTTTCTTCTTCCCTTCCTCCTTGACCAAACTCACACTTCTTTTGGACCCTTCAACTTCACACTTCTTCCTACCTTCCAGCTTCCAAAGATTGAACTATGCTTGAGAGAGTGAGATGCTCAAATGAAGTCGAACTGCCTTGTATATATAGCCTTCTAATGAGGTTGAATTGCTTTCCTTGAGGCCGACTTCATCTTTATGAGGCTGACTTGGTGTGGAGGTTACATAATTTATTTTTGACTAAAAAATAATTCTTTTTACATCCTTTGAAAGCCCAAGAAGGGTCTCATAAAATATACAATGACTATATTGACTCTTTATTGATCCTAGGAGTCCTCAATGGGGACTTTGACTAATAAAATGATGACCCAAGCATGAAACCCATGCTTTAATACGTCATTGTAACAATAATATATGTTCTTTTAACAAATACATTTTATGAAGACCGAACTTAGTTATATTTTTCAACGCTCCCTCTTAACTAGGGAGGTATTCATACGAAAGATCTCAACTATATGAACTATGAAGAGTTTAGGCACCACAATGCCATGGACTAGATCCCTGACTAGGGTATAGATCCCTGACTAGGGTAATCTATCCAAGGTCTCTCAACAGTCTAGGCACCACAATGCCATGGAATAGATTCCTAACCAGGGGAATCTATCCAAGTGGGACTAAGATGGACTAAAGCTTTCAGCGTTTCTAGGTACCATCAGGCTTACTTGCTAACCATCAACCCATGGATTGTTGATTTGGGGTAGCATCAGATGTGCTCTAACCACAAAATTTGGTGGAGAGGTTGGGGCACATGAGATCTCCAATACCCAGAAAGGGTTTGGGCAGATTCTAAACAGTTAAGGAGATATTAAAATAATTAATATTTTTAATGGAGTCCCTAAGACTAAACTTAGGGAAATTAAAATATTAATGTGAATTAATATGAAACTTTGTTAGAATGGTTCAAAAGACATGGATCAAGCCAGATATAATCTTAGCGGTTGATTAGGGACTTAATCTCGACCGTTGATATGTCAACAAGAAAAGTATAAGATGAGGCTTGAGGGTCACTTGGAGAGGACACCATAGTGATCAGTCATTCTATTCTCTAGAGTGGGGTTTGCTAAGAGAGATAGAATCAATGATCAGAGTTGCAGCTGAGGGGCATTGAGTACAGAGAGACAGAGAAGCAGAGATAGTGTCGGGAGAGCAGCGCAGGAGCTAGAGAGAGTGATGCAGTACCAGCTAGGGCTCACGCAGGGCCACGCAGAGGTAGCCAAGAGTTGCGCAGAGCTTTAGTGAGGCTAGCATCGCTGACGCAGAGGGCCAGAAGGTTGACGCAGGTCCTCCTAAGGCTGATGTAGACCGATTCAGAGTGACGTAGGGCCAACGCTGGGGGCTGACGCAGTCCAGAAAGGTAGACGCTGGGGCTTCTGGGGCAGATTGGAGCTGAGAAGCTACCAAAGGGCTTATCCTGGGTTTCAGCTGGGACATTTGTCTTAGACTGAGAGGTACTATTGCCAAGGAAATTCTCGCTAGGGGCTGGTGCAGTCCAGAAAAGCAGATGCTGGGGTTCTTGGGGTAGATTGGAGTTGAGGAGCTGCCAAAGGGCTTATCCAGGGTTTCAGCTGGGACATTTGTCTCAGACTGAGAGGTACTATTTCCAAGGAAATTCTCTGTTGGGTAAGCTGGACTTGGCACCCAGATTGTACTCTGAAATTGCTTAATAAGAAAACCCTCAGATAACTACACCAGTTTTCCCGCATTGGGTTTTTCCGAGGACATTGGTAAAAAAATAACAGTGTCATTTGGTGTGATTATTTCTATTTCCTTCAGTTGATGATCTGTAATATGTTGAGCATGCACTAGTGTTTATTTTCAGTATTTACATTGTAAATACCTTGTTAAGTAACATAACAAGTAGGTAGGAATAAATCAATAAAGTGCTTGGAGTGTTTCTAA
Source organism: Pinus taeda (assembly GCA_000404065.3). NCBI lineage: Eukaryota > Viridiplantae > Streptophyta > Pinopsida > Pinales > Pinaceae > Pinus > Pinus taeda. Next base: position 179,856 of record APFE031309835.1, read on the forward strand.
CTGGTAGACTTAGAAACTTTAACATGGTATCAGAGCATGATTGCAGATCACAGGGGAACTAAGGACATCGACCGAGTGGAGCAATAGCAACAGAAAACAATTCTCCTGAGGTGACATAAGCTGTTCCTAGTAGAGCAACAATAAGGAAAGGGTGACGCAATGTTTGCGTCATCAAAGGTGAGCCAGGAAGAGGCAGCATAGAGGCTAAGGAATGAAAAGGGAGCCTCAAGCAGAGCCACGCAAAAGCTAGGAGGGCTGACGCAGTCGGCTGAGGAGGCCGGGTTGTTGGTGTTGGGATTGCGCAGAGCCTAGGAGCTCTCACCTTCATGTTGCTGGGGTTTAGAAGGCTGTGGGAACGTTGAAGAGTGGAGCTGGTGAGGTACTGTAGTAAGAACAATACCTGATAGGGAAAGGGTAAGAGGAGGGAGTTGCTGCCATGGGTTTCTAGCCGAGAAACCCGGATCAATGGTGCGGTTGCACATACGATCAGAGTAGGGGGCATCTCGACATTGGCAGAAGGATTTCTAGGTGGGAAATCGGGCCTCAGAGGGAGTCCAAAAGAGAACTTCCATACAGGAAGTAGAGAGACTCAACATGAGTCGAACCGAGAACTTCTAGACGGGAAGTAGAGAGACTCAGCAGTAGTCGAACTGAGAACTTCCAGACAGGAAGTGGAGAGACTTAGCAAGAGTCAAATAGAGAACTTCCAGGCAAGAAGTAGAGAGACTCAACAGGGGTCGAACATAGAACTAGACGAGAAGTAGACTCAGCAGGAGTTGAACAGAGAACTTCTAGGCGTGAAGTAGAGACTCGGAGGAGTCAACAAGAAGAGCAGGGAGATGGCCATGAATGGGTTGAGGGATTAGGACAGGTTGGACGAGGCATCCAAATTTGTCATCTGGAATGCCAGGATGCTTTCTGTTCTGTGTGCCATGAGTGCTCATGTTCCACTTCAGAAAAAGTGGGGAGACATCGAGTTGTAGTCAATCAGACTACAAGCGATGAGGGGTAGGATCCTCGAGGTACCCAGCCTCTTGGATTAGACCTTGCTACGGGAGCCCCGAAGAGGAGTAGCAACACTGGTTGATGTGGGTAGAGACAGATGCAGATGAAGTGACATAGAGAGCTACAGTGTATGAGTCCTAAGACAGCGCGAGGCTAGCAGGCTGCAATAGTGTGAGAGGCACGAGAGTGTTGCACCAGTGCAGGATGGCACAAAGAGGTGTGCAACGGTGCGAGATGCAGGGAGTTGTTGCAGCAGTGCAGAGGTCAGAAAGGGAGCACTTGTCAGCGGTAGAGGGAGCTTCAACATCAGGAGGGTCTCTAGCCCAATAGGGAGGTCAGAGTTGGGAGATCAGTTACTTACTTCTTAGTAACTGAGTTGCAGTGCATCAGTGGGCAACACGATGCAGCATGATGAGAGGAGGTGCAGTGCGGATGCAGTGTTGGGAGAAAGGACCAACAGCAGCACAGATGCAGTGGGAGCTGTCGTACAAATGCAGCAGTGGCAGTGGCAGAACCATGGGCAACAATACAGGATACAACAATGCAGAGGATGGTGGGCAGTAGGCCCAACATCAACACAGGGACCGATGCTGGATGATCAGGGCGATACTTAGTGAGGAGTATTACTAGAGCACATTCCTCGCTAAGGGGGAGTGTTGATTTGGGGTAGCATCGGATGTGCTCTAGCCACAGAATTTGTTGGAGAGGTTGGGGTACATGAGATCTCCAATACCCAGAAAGGGTTTGGGCAGATTCTAAACAGTTTAGGAGATATTAAAATAATTAATATTTTTAATGGAGTCCTAAGTCTAAACTTAGGGAAATTAAAATATTAATGTGAATTAATATGAAACTGTGTTAGAATGGTCGAAAAGACATGGATCAAGCCAGATCTAATCTTAGCCATTGATTGGGGACTTAATCTCGACTGTTGATATGTCAACGAGAAAAATATAAGAGGAGGCTTGAGGTTTCCTTGGAGAGGACACCAGAGTGATCAATCATTCTATTCTCTAGAGCGGGGTTTGCTAAGAGAGATAGAATCAGTGATCAGAGTTGCAACTGAGGGGCATTGAGTACAAAGAGACAGAGATAGTGCTAGGAGAGCAGCGCAAGAACCAGTGAGAGTGACGCAGTAGCAGCCAAGGCTCACACAGGGCCATGTAGAGGTAACCAGGAGCTGCGCAGAGCTTTAGAGAGGCTAGTGTTGCTGATGCATAGGGCCAGAAGGTTGACACAGGGCCTCCTAAGGCTGACGCAGATCCATTCAGGGTGACGCAGGGCCAATACTGGGCAGAGAGGGGCTGACACATTGCAGAAAGGCGGACACTGGGGTTTTTGGGGCAGATTGGAGTTGAGGAGCTACCAGAGGGTTTATGCCGGGTTTTAGTGGGGACATTTGTCTCAGACTGAGAGGTACTACTGCCATGGAAATTCTCTGTTGGGTAAGCCGGATTTGGCACCTAGATTGTACTATGAAATTACTTAATAAGAAAACCCTCAGGTATCTGCATCGATTTTCTCGCATTGGGTTTTTCTGGGGACATTAGTCCAAAAATAATGGTGTCATTTGGTGTGATTGTTTTTGTTTCCTTTAGTTGATGATCTGTAATATGTTGAGCATGCACTAGTGTTTATTTTCAGTATTTACATTGTAAATAACTTGTTAAGTAACGGAACAAGTAGGTAGGAATAAATCAGTAAAGTGCATGGAGGGTTTCTAACTGGTAGAATTAGGAACTTCAACATGGATCTTGGTGCGTATCCGAGGTTAGAGCCCCATGACCAACACCACCCTCCCTACTTCGAGACCCATACATCAACTCAAGTGTCGGCCATATGTCCTCCCAGACAATGTGTCTCACACACAAGGCCTCAACAAATCTCTTCCAAACTTTTATCATCATCAACAAATTCAACAATATCAACTAGCACAAGCATGCTTCTAAGATACTCAAACTTCTTATTAAGAAGAGACTTTGTTAGTATATCAGCTACCTGATCGTCTGCCAGGGCATATTCTAGCTTCACGATCCCATCCTGCACCAAGTTCCTAATATAATGGAACTTATTGTTGATATGCTTCGTCCTAGCATGAAACACAAGATCTCTAGACATCTTGATACAACTTTGATTATCACAATTAATCATAGTAGGATCTAGAGGCTTCTTGAACAAATCTGTCAGAAGCTTCCACAACCATACAACCTCCTTTCCTACTTCACATGCAGCCACTTACTCTGCTTCAACACTACTCAAGGCAATGAGATCTTGCTTTCTAATCATCGATGAGATCATGGCATATCCCAAACTAAAGCATCCTCAGGTAGTGCTCCTTCCATTGGTCTCACTGCCACCCCAATTTGAATCTGTGAAGCCAATCAACTTGACTTCCTTGCTATTGTACTTTAGTCAGTGATGTATCATACCACGAAGATATCTCAATATATGCTTGGAAGCTATCCAGTGATCATGACAAGGCTCCTTTTGAAACTAACTGAGTATGTTCACAACAAAACATATATCAGACCTAATATTTACCAGATACATCAGAGAACCCTACCAATTGACGATAGGAGGTAGAATCCACAAGACTTGAGTCAGAGCTCCTCAACTTCTTGAGATTGGTGATCATAGGAGTAGTCATGGGTTTGGAATCCATCATCCCAAATTTCTGTAACAACTTTTTTATGTACTTTCCTTGCCCCAAATATCTCCCAGGATTTTGCCATACTTCATTACCTAGGTAATAGTGCATCAGTCCTAGATCCTTCAGCTCAAATTTGACTGCCAACATCTTCTTACATTCTTGTATTCTTCTCTCCACACCTGTGATGAATAGAGCATCCACATACAATAGAATAATGGCTAGCTCTTATTCAAAACCTTGATGTAGATATTAGGATCAACGAAACTCTTCACGAACCCAATTCTTAGAAGGTATCCATCTATTCTTGCATACCATGCCCTAGGAGCTTGCTTCAAACCATATGGGGCCTTCTTGAGTCTACAAACATGAATGTTCCTATTATTTTCTTCAAAGCCTTCGGGTTGCTCAATATATACTTCCTAATCGATGGTCCCATTCAGAAGTGTTGTCTTCACGTCCATTTGATGGATGTTCCATCCCATTTTAACAGCCAACGAAACCAAAGATCTAATGGTAGTATACCTTGCAGTGGGTGCAAAGGTTTCTTCATAATCTATGCCTTCCTTTTGAGAGAAACCTCTTGCAACAAATATGGCCTTGTATTTATCTGTACTTCCATCAACAACGTGTTTGATCTTGTAGATCCATTTTGAAGTGACAACCTATTTGTCACTAGGTCTAGGAACAATTTCCCAAACTTTATTCTTCATGATGGATTGGTATTCTTCCTGCATAGCTTTCTTTCATACTTCTTAATGAGCAACTTCTTCAAATGTAGATGGTTCTGCTTCAATTGGTCTTGTCATATATGTAGCATAGCCAAAATATCTCTTTGACCTTTTGCTTTCCTTGAAGGTTCCTTTCGTAGCTCCATGCCTTTCAACATCTTCAAGAGTGGCTTTTAACCAATTTGGCCTCTTCCTTGTGCTTGGTATGACCACAACTTGAATAGGCTCACTTGGTCCTTCTTCTTCCTCTTGAATTGTAGAAGGGTTTTCAGGTTGTACTTCTTCTTCTTCCAATATGGGTAGATCCCTGTCATCAAAATCATTAGGAATATCCTTCGATGTTTTGTAGGTTTGATTCTCATCAAATATATCGTCCTTGCTTACTTCAATGTGTCTCCCTTCCTTAATGTAGATTCTATATGCCTTTGAGGAGAGACTATATCCAAAAAAGATCCCTTTGATGCTTGTAGAATCCAACTTCTTTCACTTGTCCTTTGGAACATGGATACATGTAGGACTACCAAATATTTAGAGATGGTCCACACTTGGCTTCTTTCTTGTGAATGCTTCCTTAGGTGTCATATTATCGAGAATTCTATGAGGACTTCTATTTTGGATATATATCGCTGTCATTATTGCTTTTCCCAATAGAAACTTTGGCAAATCTTTATCAAGTAGCATTGTTTGTACACCTTCTTGAGTTCTCCTATTCTTTCTTTCAGCCACTCCCTTTTGTTCGAGATAGTAAGGAACAATAAGCTCCTTAATTCCTACTTCTTTACAATATGCAATTAATTCTTTAGAAGTGTATTCCCCACCATTGTCAGATCTCAAGGTTTTTATCTTTCTTTCTGTTAGAGTTTCCACTTTGCATATGAACTCCTTGAATTTCTCAAACACTTCACCCTTTTTCTTGAGAAGATAGAGCCATGTCTTTCTAGAGTGATCATCAATAAATGCTACATAGTAAAGATGACCTCCAAGTGATTTTTCAGACATGGCCCACACACATCATAATGTATGAGGTCCAATATTTCTTTAGACCTTGTTTCACTATTTGAAAATGGTTTTCTTGTATGTTTTCCCAAAGAGCATCCCTTGCAAACTCCTTCACAATCTTCTTTGATATTGGGGATGCCATGAACTAGATGTTTAAGAGTAGGAATGCCTTTGTAGTGAAGATGACCATATCTTCTATGCGACAACACAATAGGAAATATTTCCATATGAACTAGGGCTTGCAGAGGTGGTGTAATGACTCTGTGCAAACATCCTTCACGAACTCCAATGACCCTAACTTTATAAATACTAGAATCTTTTCCCTAGACCAAGACCTTTCCATCAACAAAAACAACTCTATCCCCTTTATCTTCTAAGCAAGAAATTGAAAGAAAATTCTTTTTGAAACTTGGAACATATAGTATGTTGTTGAGATGTAGTTTTGCTCCATTCTCCAACTTCAAAGATGTAGATCCCAGGCCTCTAACAACATATCTTTTGTTGTCTCCCAATTCCACTGCATGAGAGGATGGTTCCTTTGATAGAGTTTGTAGTTGCTTGCTGTACCCTGTCATATGCCCTGATGCCACACTGTTAATGATCAATGCATTATCATCATTTGTAAGCTCATCTAAGAACCCTTGACTTTTGACCTTGTTGAATAAGTAGTAGGCAATCTTCTTGATCCATCTTCCTATAGAAATGAATCCCATTCTTATCATAGAGGGAGTAATCATTTCCTTTAAGCCAATGAAGCGATTTTCAATCTTCTTTGACCTTAGCTCTGATACCATGTTGAGAAATCAATGCTGGTAGGATTATGGTTGGATTTCTCTTTCTTGATAGTTACTTATGAATTATGTTGGCTTCTTTTACAACTTTTTTGTATTATCTTTCATCGAGAAATTACCAAATTATGTGTGCATGAAGATAAAAAAACAGAAGGCACAAGATGTAGACACTCTGCCAGGGCAAAACCCCTATTTGGGGGAAAACCTAGTAAAAATCTCTTCCTTCAATAGTTTTCCTTGAGACTCTTCTACCTAGACAAAGACCTCCTCCACACCAAACCAACCTCTCCTTCTTCGATCCAACCTTCGACCTAGCAACAAGTACACTTCGATCTTAACAACTTCGACTTGGCAGCTTCCAGCATCAGCAACAACTTTGACCTTGACGAGGAGACTTCGATCTCCCAAACTAGACCACACAAGAGAGAGAGAGAGAGGTACCAAAATTTTGATTTTCTTCTTCCCTTCCTCCTTGACAAAACTCACACTTCTTTTGGACCCTTCAACTTTGCACTTCTTCCCAGCTTCCAAAGATCGAACTATGCTTGAGAGAGTGAGATGTTCAAATGAAGTCGAATTGCCTTCCATGAGGTCGACTTGATCTTCATGAGGCCGACTTGGTTTGGGGGTTACATACTTTATTTTTGACTAAAAAATAATTATTTTTACATCGTTTGAAAGCCCAAGAAGGGTCTCAGAAAATATACAATGACTCTATTGACTCTTTATTAATTGTTAAAATTGGCAACTAGGGCCAAACCCCATGCGAGTCTTCTTATTTATGGCAGATGATATTTTTCTTGGATTCTTCTCGTTGAAAGGTATAGGATTGATCTAAAGATCATCCAATTTCGACATGTATTCATGGAGATATATGAATTTATTTGTTTTATGCGACAATTTGTCAAGGTCAGCCAACAACCAAATTGCCTCCATCTATTTTCAACGTTTTAGTATAGAGGTGGCCTTCAAGTCACTTTGATACACACACTCTTGTGATCTCTCTTCATTCTGTTTTGGGTTTGATGAAGAAGAGATCTAGAGGGAGTGCCCTAGGATATATGCTGGCCTAATGATGCTCTATCGCTGCCATGAAGTGCCCTAGATGTGGAAGTAAAAGGGTCTTCTTGAAGATCCTATGCTGTCCTAATTTACAGTCAATGAAGCAAACCCTAATCACATTTTCTAAGATGACAAGTATAGGGTGTAGGAAGAAGTGCTTTGTATAGGAAGGAGGGCTTCGTATTGGGTGCAGACAACATGATCACATGCCACCGCAGGCAGTCAAGGACTCGGGTAAGGGAGCCACTGTCAAGAAGGCAGAGAGCACACATTCAAGATCTCGCATGGAAAAGCAGGGTTTGACTGCACCTCAGCTAGGGTATTAGGTGCAACCATGACCAGAACTCATAAGCATAATATAAACACAGATCAGATCGATATACTGCCTATGAATCAATGCTTAGATGGACAAGGAAGTATAAATCTCGAATGGGGTTACTGGAGTAAGGTCTAAACTTCATGGAGACCTAACCCTTAGTATGACAGTCTTCACTTTACATGGATAAGGTATGACAATCTTCACATTACATGGATAAGGTACGACAAGTATGCAATCATGGTATTCCTGTAGAGTACTAGTTACGAGGATGACCAGTCATTGATCTATTCTATAAATCACAGCTCTGTCTATAAGGAAAATACAGTACCAAATCTCCGACAATCTGATAATGAAGGAATGCAACTAGGTCTATTCAATGAGAATTAGTAGTCACTGTCTCAGTAATGATAAGGATATAAGATACAATCATCATGATGAAGTCTTCGTTGACATAATGAGATGACTGCCATAATAGAGATATAAGTGCATCTATGATAACATAGAGATCACAGTGAAGATCTCAATGGATCATGTTGACATGGTGAAGAAGCAACAATGAAGATCTCAGTGATACTGTAGTAATGGCATGAATGGTGCAACATAGTGCAACATGATAATGGTGCAACATAATGATGATGAATGGTGCAGCGATAGTGCAACATGAATGGTGCAGCATAGTGCAACATGACAATGGTGCAACATAATGATGATGAATGGTGCAACAATAGTGTAGAATGAATGGTGCAACATAATGATGATGAATGGTGCAACAATAATGCAACATGAATGGTGCAACATAGTGCAGCATGGTGCAACACAATGATGATTGTATGTAGTATAACGAGTGCAACATAGTGTAATGAAGTGAAACACATCGATGGGTACAACTTAGTGATGGGAGCAACACAATGATGAGAACCACTCAGTGATGGGAGCAACACAGTGATGAGAAAAATTGAGTGATGGGTGCAGCATAGTGATGGGTGCAACATAGTGATGGAATCCCCTTGGAGAATCAGTTGAAGCAGTATGCCTTCACCCGAGTTCACATCAGCTACCTTATGTGTTATCTACTTAGTGAAGATATTTGCTCTTATTTTGACAAGTCAAAATGTTGACTTCTGATGTATATGTACTGTCTCTCTCTCTGTTGAACTATTGAAGAACATAAGAAGAATTGATCAAGGGTTTCCCCAAATTGGGGTTTGTCCCTGGCTGGCGCCACATTTTGTGTCCTCTTGTCTTGGCTTGTTTTTTGCGATTTATGTTTATGTTCTATCTGCATTTTACTATCATGCTAAATGTGATTGCTAATCTAGAATTGATATTGAGCTAATATGGAAAATTGAAGTAAATTTTCTCTTAGCATAGAACATACCTAAAATTAACATGGTATCGGAGCTGAGGCAAAGACAAAGCCCAAGCAAGATTGAAAGAGCAATCATCGAAGACTGTTGGACAAGGTCAAAAGGCTCAATGGGTTCCTCATCCCTCTTCAAATTCACCAATGGTGAAGTCAAAGCAAAGAAGATTATCAAAGTGGCGCAACGGAAGCATTTGGTGGTCTACTGAAAGGTCACTTCAATGGGAAGTCCATATCTAAGGGTGGTAGGAAAGGCAGATGCCTTGCTTGCAATGAGTTTGGCCATTATGTGAAGGAGTGTCCGAATAGAAGGGACACATCATTTGATGATGATAATAATCATTCCAAGGGCATCTTCAATGATCAATGGAATGACATGTACAATGACAAAGGAATAAAAGGAATGCAGGTCATCAAGGAAATGGCCCACTCTTCAGGGAAAGCAAGGAACTTCAGGTATGAAGAATCAAATGTTGTTTTTGAGTATTATCTTATGTCGGCCCTCTCCATCGGACTCGTTGGGAAAATTGATAGTGGTGCCTCAAGGCACTTCACTGAATTTAGGGAAGTTCTCTCTAATTTAATAGAGAAGGAAACAATCATGGAGATTATTCTTGGAGACAATGCCACCTATCTCGGAAAGGGTGCAGGGAATATTTCTCTTCAAATGGACCAGGGTAAGTCGCAAGAATTTCTTTATGTACCTGATAAAAGGAACTTGGTGTCCATTTCAGAAATGGAAGTCAAAGTTTCAAGGTGGCATTCATCGATGGAAATGTACGTGTCTGAAAAAGGAATATTTCAAGATGCTTTTACTCTTGGGTTTAGGGTTGGAAATTTGTATCAAGTTGTAGGAAGTCCATTGGGGACCATGTCGGTTGACACATATCTTCTATAGCACCGGAGGTCTGCCCATGTTCATTGTGGGGCCCTACCCGATGTGAGACAGATGGTGACAGGGATGCCTGAATTCAAGAAGAGCATGAAGGTACATGCCTGAGATGTACCAAAAGAAGTCTTACAAAGGGGACCATTCCCCTCATGTAATAGCAAGACCTCAGATGTGGAAAACCCGAGGGGTTTGAGATTCATGATCGAGAATCTCATATATGCAGGTGAAAGAAAGCCCTCTATGGATTGAAGCAAGCTCCTTGGGCTTGGTATGAAAGGATAAACAACTATATGATGAAGCTGAGATTCACTAGGAGTGAAGCTGATCCAAACCATTGCTTGAAGGTTGTGGATGATAGACCTCTCATACTGGCACCTTATGAGGACGACCTACTTCTAACAGGTGCAGACCCTCTCATTTGCAAAAGTAAGAGGGAGTTAGATTCCAGATTTCGAATGGTAGCAAGCTCGTGACTACCTCGATGAAGCCTAACTTTAAGAATTTATGCGGTAGTGATGCTGGACTTGATTTGGGAAATGCCTCTAAGTTTCATAAACTCATACTAGCATTAATGTTCTTGGTGAACACCCGTCCGAATATATGTTTTGCAGTTAGTATGTTGAGCTCATATATGGTTGAGCCTCACTGGATTGGTGCCAAGAATCATTTGAGATATCTTTAAGGCACAATCTCTCATGGACTTAGATACACTGCTGGAAATGTGAAGCTGCATGATTATTTTGACGCTGATTGGGCAGGCAGTGTGGAGGATCGCAAGAGCACTTCTGGGTTCTGGTTCTCTTTGGGTTCTGCTTTGGTATCCTGGATGAGCAGGAAGCAGAAGTCGGTTGCTTTCAGAACCGATGAGGCCGAATACATAGTTACGAGTATGACCTCGTGTAAAGCTGTCTGGTTTTGGAAGCTCTTCTGTGCGTTGTTTGGACAAATGCTGAATACCATTGTGACAACTAGAGGGGGATTCGATTGTTGAGGAATCTTGTGTTCTATGATTGCTCCAAGCATATACACATCAGGTACCACTTTATGTGGGATATGGTACATCGAGGAGCAAGAAGGTTCCATCGCATTGGGAATGATGTGCAGGTCGCCGATATTCTGTCGAAGTCCCTATGAAAGGTCAAATTATTGACTTTCCGAGAACGACTAGGAGTCGTGGAGAGACTCTCTCCTAAGGGTCCTCTATGATATGGACATTGAGCTTTGGGAGATCCGGGGGGCTTCGGGGTACATCTTGGAGTGATGAGCAACCATAGGGTGAGTGGTTCAACCTTCCCCTAGTGGTCTGCTATGTAGGAAGGATGAGTGGTTTATCCATTTCCTGGTGAGACACAATCATAGGGTGAGTGGTTCAACCTTCCCCTAGTGGTCTGCTATGTAGGAAGGATGAGTGGTTTATCCATTTCCTGGTGAGACACAATCATAGGGTGAGTGGTTCAACCTTCCCCTAGTTATTTGTTGTGTACAGGGTGAGTGGTTCAACCTTCCCCTTAGATTCCCCCTGGCGACATGTAGGCAGGATGAGTGGTTTATCCTTCTCCTGCTGAGACATCCTACCCATGCAGTCTGGGACTCATGGGAAGTACTTCTCGTCTGGCCAATGAGTAGGGAAATGAGGATAGGGACCATAGTAGTACCGATGGATGCATTGTGTTACTAACATACTCCCTAGCTAGGATGATATTGATCTGGGATCAATTGGAACTGACTTCGGGTCAGTAAGAGTGATATAACTCACTCTCTTTTGGAACTGATTTCGGATCAGTAAGAGTGGTATGATACACTCTCTTTATTTGGAACTGATTTCAGATCAGTAAGAGTAGTATGACACACTCTCTTTATTGGAACCGACTTCAGGTCAGTAAGGAGTGGTATGAGACACTCTCTTTTATATGTGACTAACTTCGGGTCAATAGAGGATGGTATGATACATTCTCGATTGCTTCTTATTTTTCATAGTTCAATAGAGTAGAGCAAAGCAATGCATAGCATTGATGGCAAAGATACTACAATCTGGTAGATGTATTGGCAGATGGAGTTCTCCCTAGTTGAGAGGGAGTGTTAAAATTGGAAACTAGGGCCAAACTCCATGTGGGTCTTCTTATTTATGGAAGCAAATATTTTTCTTGGATTCCTCTCGTCGAGAGGTGTAGGATTGATCTAAAGATCATCCGATTTTGGCATGTATTCATAGAGATATGAATTTATTTGTTTTATGCGACAATTCGTCAAGGTCGGCCAACAACCAAATTGCCCCCATGTATCCTCAACGTTTTATTATAAATAGAGGTGGCCTTCAAGTCACTTTGATACATAAACTCTTGTGATCTCTCTTTTTGTTTGTTTGTTTTGAGTTTGATGAAGAAGAGATCTAGAGGGAGTTCCCTAGGATATACGCTGGCCTAATAGTGCCTTAACGCTGCCATGAAGTGCCCTAGACGTGGAAGAAAAAGGGTCTTCTTGAAGATCTTATGCTGTCCTAATTTACAGTCAATGAAGCAATCTCTAATCACATTTTCTGAGATGACAAGTATAGGGTGCCAGAAGGAGTGCTTTGTATAGGAAGGAGGGCTTCGTATTGGGTGCAGGCAACATGATCACATGCCACCACAAGGAGTCAAGGACTCGGGTAAGGGAGCCACAGTCAAGAAGGCAAAGAGAACACATTCAAGATCTCGCATGGAAATGCAGGGTCTGAATGCACCTCAGCTAGGGTATTAGGTGCAGTCATGACCAGAACTCATAAGAATAATATAGACGCAAATCAAATCGATATACTGCCTATGAATCAATGCTCAGATGGACAAGTAAGTATAGATCTCAAATGGGGTTAATGCAGTAAGGTCTAAACATCATGGAGACCTAACCATTAATATGACAATCTTCACATTACATGGATAAGGTATGACAAGTATGTAGTCATGGTATTGCTGCAGAGTATTAGGTACGAGGGTGAGCAGTCATGGATATGTTCTATAGATCACATCTCTGTCTATAAGGAAAAAGTAGTACCAAAGCTCCAACAATTTGATAATGAAGGAATGTAACTAGGTCTATTCAATGAGAAGCAGTAATCGTTGTCTAAGTAATGATAAGAATATAAGACACAGTCATCATGTTGAAGACTTCAATGAAGACTTCATTGACATAATGAAATGACTGTCATAATAGAGATATAAGTGCATCTATGATAACATAGAGATCACAGTGAAGGCCTCAATGGATCACATTGACATGGTAAAGAAGCAACAATGAAGATCTTAGTGATACTGTAGTAATGGCATGAATGGTGCAGCATGACAGTGGTGTAACAGAATGATGATGAATGGTGCAACAATAGTGCAACATGAATGGTGCAACATAGTGCAACATGACAGTGGCGCAACATAATGCTGATGAATGGTTTAGCAATAGTGCAGAATGAATGGTGCAACAATAGTGTAGCGTGAATGGTGCAACATAGTGCATCATGGTGCAACACAAGGATGATTGTATGCAGTATGATGAATGCAGCATAGTGTAATGAAGTGTAGCACAATGATGGGTGCAACTCAGTGATGGGAGCAACACAGTGATGTGAACAACTTAGTGATGGGTGCAACTCAGTGATGGGAGCAACACAGTGATGAGAACAACTTAGTGATGGGTGCAACATGGTGATGGAATCACTTTGGAGAATCAGTTGAAGCAGCATGCCTTCACCTGAGTTCACATTAGCTACCTCATGTGTTATCTTCTTACTGAAGATCTCTACGCTTATTTTGACAAGTCAAAATGTTGACTTCTAATGTATATGTACTATCTCTCCCTCTTTGCTGAACTATGGAAGAACATAAGAAGAATTGATCAAAGGTTTCCCCACATTGGGGTTTGTCCTTGGCTGTTGCCACATCTTGTGTCCTCTTGTCTTTGCTTGTTTTTTGCGATTTATGTTTATCTTCTATCTACATTTCACTATCATGCCAAATGTGATTACTAATCTGGAATTGATATTGAGCTAATATGGAAAATTGAAGTAAATTTGCTTTTAACATAGAACATACCTAAAATTAACATTAATCCTAGGAGTCCTTAATGGGGACTTTGACTAATAAAATGATGACCCAAACATGAAACCCATGCTTTAGTAAGTCATTGTAACAATAATATAAATTCTTTTGACAAATACATTTTATGAAGACCGAACCTAGTTACATTTTTTAACAGACTATACTATCTTGAGGCCATATAAACCCAGTTCTGATATTTGTCGATAGGCCTTAATTGCAATGTTCTAGAACAAATTCGTCCACTTGAGCATTATAAGCAATTCCATGGGAGATCACACATCTAGCTGATGCAATACTATCTGGGTGTCTTTCTTTTCTACTGACAACAATTTAGTGCTTAAAGCCATCTTGTGATTACACTTCTTTGCCTGTGATATGTAGAGATTGGTCAGTGGAGATGAAACATAGTCACTAGGGAAGAGTGAAGCAAATACTGCTCTGTACTATTTTCATGGTGATACCATGCCAACACCCTTCCACCTCGACATATTCAATGGCCATTCAACCTCTTCCTAGGTTTTGTTCAATATTGGAATTGTACTTTTAGGATACAATTTTTTAATGGTACACACCCTTTTTAATCTAGAGATGATACTAAACTCCAACAATGTTGAAGAATGTAACTAGGTTCGGTCTTCGTGATTGTATTTGAGTCATAATGAAATGTATTTTTCAAAAGTAAGAAAAAGAAATTATTATTATTATTATTATTATGGCTTATTAAAGCATGGGTTTCATGCTTCGGTCATCATGTTTTAGGTCAAAGTCTCCATTGAGGACTTCTAGGATTTATACTGAGTCATTGTCCATTTAAGGAGACCCTTCTTGGGCTTTTGAATCATGTAAAAAGAATTTACATTGAGTTAAACAAGTCATTTGTCTCCTCCACACCAAGTTAGCCTACATCAGGGTAATTCGAACTCCAAAAGAGGCTATATAAGAGTGCAGTTCAATTCATTTGGAGACACACTCAACAAGTTTGATATTTAAGAAGAGGAAGCAATAAAAAGTGCCAAGAAGGAAAAGAATAGCAGAAGAGGCTTAAATCTAAGTTTCTGGGTCATCTCTCTCTCACTCATGTGAATTCACTGAGATATTGTTGAAAAATCAAAATTTCTACTGCTAGGTCGAAGTTGCTGTATCAAGGTTGAAGTTGCTGCTGCTAAAGTCGAAGCTGTTGCTACGGTCGAAGTTGCTACTAAATCAAGGTCGAAGTTGTTACCACTGCTAGATTGAAGTTTCTGCTGATCGAAATGTTGCTGCTACTACTAGTGCTACTCTAGGTCGAAGATATTAGTGGAAGGTCATCATATGCAAAAGAAGGGAAGGGATGACTTGGTGATTGGAGGAAGTATGTGTCTAGAGTCTTGGATTATCTCGTAAAAATATTGAAGGAAGAGTTGACTGGGTTTTCATGTGGCTGTCCACCTACATCTGGTGTCCTTCATCTTCATGTTATGATTTTGGTAATTGTTTGATGAACTAAAGTAAAAGAAGAACACAAAAAGTTAATAAGAAAATAAGAATATCACAAGTAACTATCATCATCAGAAAATCTTTTTGCCTTTTTGATTTTCTAACATGGTATCAAAGCTGAGGTAAAGAGAAAAAAAGGCAACTTGAAGATCTATTGGAAGGAGAATAAAGAAGTCTGAAGAAGCTGAATTAGGGATATCAAAGGGAATCATATAAAAAAAGAAGCCTACTATCTTCAAGAAACATGTCTAACTCAATAAAGGGAGAAAACAGACTAGAAGGAGCATCCAATTACAGGTCATGGAAAAAGAGGATAAATCTCATCCTCGAAAAGAACAATGTCTTGGATCTTGTCAAAGGAAAAGTGAAGAAGCCTACAAAGGAATCAAGTGATGTTGAAAAAACTAAGTTTAGAGAGCTAGAAATATTGACTATGAGCCTAATGGTAGATGGTATAAAGGATAATCTTATCCAATACATTTCCAACATAGGCTCTGCTCAAGAAATGTATGAAGCCTTATCTAAATTGTTCACCATCAAGAATCTTGGTGAAGTTGCAAGTCTTAAGAATGAACTAAGGACCATAAATATGACAAAGGATGATATTGTGGCTTCCTTCTTTGTAAGGATGGCTAGAATTAGAAAAATCTCCAAGCTTTAGATAAGATAGTACCTGAAAAATAGCTCGTGATTGCTGGACTATTGGGATTACCACCATCTTGGAGTGCCTTTGCTTCAGGGATCAATAGTTGGAGGGAAACTCCTACGTTCGAGGAATTATGGAATGCATGCAGTCAAGAAGAAGAAAGAATTTCATTAGTAAGCAACAAAGATAATGAAGAAGAGAAAATTTCAAATGCTTACTCTGCTCATCACAAGAACAAAAGAACCTTCAAGAAGTCTAAAGGGCCAAGAAGGAAGGTAGACCCATCCAAGATAGAATGTTACTAGTGCCATAAAATGGGTCACTATAAAAGTGATTGTCCTGAAAATCCTAGGAATAAAAAGAGAAATAGGGATTAAGCAAATGTTGTCGAAGAAGGATCTACAAAGAAGAACAAGGCCGAAGAATCAAAAATACAAAACTTACACTATTAAGTCCTCTACTCTAAGTTTTGATTATTTTCATTTATGCTTTGATTTCTAGTATTTATAGATTTAACATACTTTGGAAAAACATTTTTAAATTGTTTTGTTAAAGTTATAGGTATCCCACGAGATTGGATTAAGAAGAAGCCTTCACCATTTTCCAAAGATAAGTATCTTACTCCTTGTATTGCCTTTTTTATATTTGGTTTCCCTTTCTTATCTAGATGTGTTTGTATTAGTTGCTAATTATATTTATTTTGTATTTTTCTTGTTTAGGAAAGGGTTCGCTGAATACTCAAAGGTTGTGGAGGAGACCTCACAAAACAAAAGTCCTATTGCAAGAAAAGTTCTTCAAGAATTGATGTCCTACAAGGTTTGTTAAGAAACAACTCAAAGGCACGTCCTATATCATAAGTCATGTTCATGATAAAGGTATATTCATTCTTTTAATCAATATGTTGTAAATTGCTAACATTGTTGTGCCTAGCTTTGAATCATAAAGATTCTTGATAGGGTGATTAATCATTAGATAAATCTACCCTCATTACAATCATTCATCATTCTGTGGAACCTAAAAAGGTTCTCCGTAAAACCCTAACCTATGGGTATGTTGATGCTAATGTGAAAACCCTAGTCCACATAGGGCTATCTAGAAAGCACTATTCTTTTGATGTTTAGAGTTTTGATGGTAATGACATGTTTGGGTTTTAATGACATGTTTGGGTTTTGATACTGTCATAAAAACCCTAGTCGTTTAGGGTTGTGTATTGAAATCCTAATCTTTTAAGGTTGGATGGTAATGTCTATATATTGAATTCATAGACATTGAGGTTTTGGTAAATTAGGGTTTATGAGCAAAACCCTTATATGAATCAATCCCTAGGTATATGTTTGTCCTTCTGATCAAATCCTTAGCCTGATCAAGGTTGTTATATGTCTAATGTGTTATTATTTGTGTCATTGGGTTTGCCTGATATATGTTGTTTTGATATGCTTGTGTATGATGATGAAATCCTAGATATGTATATATGCTGACCTAATTGTTGATGGTCATAAGTCCTAAGGTTTGTAACTAAGCCCTAGTCAAAGTTTGATATTCCAGGATGATATTGTTTAGCCTTGATGACGAATCTAGGGTTTACAACAAACCCTAGTAGAAGTTGGTCATGTTGTTGATTTGTGTTGTATTTGATTGTTGAAGCTTAATGTCTCATGTATGGAATCTAGGGTTTGCACTAAATCTTAGTAGAAGTCTAACATATGAATTCTAAAAGTTGTTAGATGCATTACTTGTTTGAATTGCTTCTAGGGTTAGCAATATGTCATAAAAAGAGTATCGTATTTCTAAAGGAAATATTGAGTCTTTTGATATAATGAGACTAATATCTTGATTGTGTTTTGATGATGGGATCTAGGATTTGTAACAAATCCCAAGCAAAAGAAGTTGAAGTATAGAAGTATATTCTCTTGCTGATTATGAATCTAACTAAGTTTAGGTATTTGATTCATAAAGTCTAAATATTCCATTATTATATCATTCTGATATATTGAACTTCATGCTTCTATATATTTGGATGTACTTGTTGTTTAAGCTATAAAGGTACATAATCTTAAAGATATTGAAGATAGTTGTAAGTAAAGTTGATTTGATTGATAAGCATGATGAATGATGATGATCAAGATGACTTTGACAAGAAGAGTGGAAGCCATGAAAGATTCTTAGATGTCATAGAAAGTATTTGATCTCCCTAAGTTAAGAGGGAGCGTGGATAAAAGAAAGGGTATATCTCCCAAGTTGAGAAGGAGGGCATGATATATACCTTGAAGAAGAAATTGGAGAATGTATATTGAGGTATCGCTGAAAGAAGGAAAGCAAGATCTGGTTATAAGAACATGTTGCTGAATGTAAAGTAGGAAACGAAACTATATAAGGAAACTTCAGTCAAGCCTCTAAGCCCTACTGTGATAAATTGTGAAGCAACATAAAGATGTTTGAAGATCTCAAAGGTTTGTGTTTACTTATGTGTATTTGAAAGTTTATTACTGATTGGGGTTGTGTTTGTACAGGTAAATATCTTGAAGTTTTGGGAGCATGTCTTGCATGCTTGTTGTTGCTGATCTGTTTGATCGTGAGAGATTTGTTACCGATTTGATAATCAAGGTGTTGAGGCTTTGTGTGTTATACACGTTTCCTAGGAGGACATCTGGTGAACACTATGTGTTGATGTCTAATTCTCGAAGTAGGGAGGGTGGCGTTGGTCATAGAGCTATGACCTTGCATTACGCACCTGGATCCCTGGGTTGATGGTTAACAAGTAAGCCTGATGGTACCTAGAGTAGTCGAAAGCTTTAGTCCATCTTAGTCCCACCCAGATAGATTGACTTGGTCAGTAATCTAGTCCATGACACCGTGAGTGCCTAAACTATTGAAGGACTTGGATAGATTGCCCTGGTTAGGAATCTAGTCCATGGCATCACAATGCTTAAACGCTTCATGGTTCATGTGCTTTGAGATCTTCCTTTTACTTGTATATGTCATGATGAATACCTCCCTAGTTAAGAGGGAGCATTGAAAAATGTAACGAGGTTTGTTCTTCATGATTGTATTTGAATCATAATGAAATGTATTTATCAAAAGTAAGAATTTATTATTATTATTATTATTATGACTTATTAAAGCATGAGTTTCATTCTTGGGTCATCATATTTTAGGTCAAAGTCCCCATTAAGGAATTCTAGGATTTATACTGAGTCGTTAGAGTCATTGTCCATTTAAAGAGACCCTTCTTGGGCTTTTGAATCATGTAAAAAGAATTTATATTGAGTTAAATAAGTCATCTGTCTCCTCCACACCAAGTCAACCCTCACTTGTTCAAGTCGGCCTACATCAGGGTAATTCAAACTTTAGAAGAGGTTATATGTTAGTGTAGTTCGATTCATTTGGAGACACACTCAACAAGTTCGATATCTAAGAAGAGAAAGCAGTAAAAATTGTGAAAAAGGAGAAGAATAACATAAGAGGATTTAATCGATGTTTCTGGATCATCTCTCTCTCATTCGTGTGAATTCACCGTGCTATTATTGAAAAATGAAATTTATTTTGCTAGGTTGAAGCGCTGCATCAAGGTGAAAGTTGCTATGACCAAAGTTGAAGCTGTTGCTAAGGTCGAAGTTGCTATTGCATCAAGGTCGAAGTTGTTATTGCTGCCAGATCGAAGTTTTTGCTGATCGAAGTGTTGCTGCTACTACTAGTGTTGCTCTAGGTCGAAGATATTACTAGAAGGTCATCATCTGCAGAAGAAGGGAAGGGATGACTTGGTGATTATAGGAAGTCTGTGTCTAGAGTCTTTGATTATCTCGTAAAACTATTGAAGGAAGAGTTCACTGGGTTTTCACCTAGATAGGGATTTTTCCCTAGCTGTCCACCTACATTTGGTGTCCTTGATCTTCATTTATGGTTTTGGTAATTGCTTGATGAACTAAAGTAAAAGAACACAAGAAAGTTAATAAGAAAATAAGAATATCACAAGTAATTATCACCATAAGAAAACATCTCTTCCTTTTTGATTGTCTAACAAGCATAACCATATTATTAATTGCATTAAGAAAGCAACATTAACAAACAATGGCCATACTAACATGGTTGTGTCTCTAAGTGATTTGACTTGGGTATCCCTCAGGCTAGAAAAAAAATTAACTTATGGACCACGATCTTCTTGGCGTTTCGTCAAATGATTATTGTATTTTTATCCTAACTAAACGCTGTATTTATAGTCCTATTCTATCAAGTAGGAAGCCAATACCATTCTTGTGAAAGAAAAGGAATGATGACTAGGTTTTTTATGGCTACCACTGTAACTACAATGGGACTTGAATGAATCCTTTGTATCATAAGTACATCAATTTGTTTATGAAAGAAAATCTAGTGAAAGGAATTTTAAATCTGGATAAAATATTGGACATGAACTTGTTATTCAGTGACAACTGGGGAATTCACCTGAGTATTGAGAGTTCCATATTTGTTAGGACCGTGACAATATTGCAACATATGTTAATTGAGATGCCTATTGTTTGCATGTCTTGTATAATCAAAAGATATTAGTTGTTATGGAGGTTAATTATATACAAAAGTGTTTTTATAAAGCATCTGTTGTAACCTGCGCTTTTACTGGTATCAAGCGATAAATGAATGTAAACTTATAAAAAATGAAAAGGAATAAAATTGTATAAAATAAGAGAATTTTATTAATATGCACTAGGTCAGTGGGATCAGAGGATACTATTAGTTGCTACTAAACACCAAGTTTCTACAACAATCTTAGAGCTAATGTTATATAAGTACAAGAGATATGATTGACAACAAAAGAATCAAAATAGTAAGTGCTAGCCAAACTCTAAGAGGCACGTGGTCTTAACTCAACATGAACATCATAGCTGAAATCAAAAGTATAGGACACAAAAGGAGAAGAGGTATCCATGTCGTTGTTAATCACTATGAAGGATCAATGTGAAGTTTGATGATGTTTCAGAGAGAGTCCCTTCAGGTTGAAGGCATGAACAACTGAGTGAGAAACTGTCTCTACTAACATTAGAGGTTAATGGGAAGAATCTCATGATGGAGTTATGGTTGCTCAAGTTGACTTGGGAGATCATACCTTGTTGGGGTTGATTTGGCTTTGCAAGCCATGCAAGAGGAATTCAATTGTCTCAAATCTCTATTTCCATTTAACCCACAAGGGTGAGAATTTTCTCTAATAGAGATATGATGAAAGAAAAGAGTAATGAGTTGAATAGTTTGGCCTAGAGAGGCCCTCCAACATCTCTACCCTATGGATAACCACCTTTCTGACAATAATGCGTGGCATCTTTGATCAATACAACAAAATAAGGTCATGAGGGAACCAGTTAAGTCTCAAAATAAATAGTGAAACCTCCCACAAATCGTAGTATTTGGGGCACTTGAAGGCAAAGTGTTCTCTATACTTAGTCTCTTGGAAATCACATTGTTGGCATTGAAAATTGTTGTTATTGACGTCAAAGGCTGTCCAAATGAAGGAGGAAATTACATAGTCAAGTAACATATTCTGAGACCTTTCCAACAGTATATGTGACTCCCTCTAATTTCATAGGAATGAGGAGATATGGAATATTTTGTCAAGATGACCCAACCAAAGTACAAACATACCCCAATTGGATACCCCGCATTTGAAGGCAATTTTTTCTCAATTACCTAGGTCAAATGGAAGCATAGGATATATGGTTGGAAAGCTTATTCTGAGACCTTTCCAATGATAAATGACACACCTTTTAACTCTTCACAATTGAGGAGAAATGATTTTTTGAATATTCACTATACATTTTTCCAGTTACACTAGTTGGGCCAACCAATGAATCGATGTACCCTAACCCAACATCCAAACACATTTTAAATGGACGTGAAAAGGAGCGTTTCTAACCACTCGATTCAAAAATTCGATTTTGTGTTTAGGAGAGTGAAGGAGCAGGTTCAAAATTCATACCTCATGCACCAAGAAGAAGTGAAGTGAAGCAGAGTGGAGGCAACTTTCTGTGGAAGGGTTTTGGCATATATTTTGAAGGGATTTTGGCGTTGTTCTTGGGAAGGGTTTTTGGTTTGTTTGAGGCATGTTTTTGAGGGTCAAGTATAGGTGTCTTTGGAGGTCGAGTAGGCCAAGTTATAGTGAGGAGAAGGTCGAGTTTTAGGCATGTCTTAAGGATGAGTTGTAGTTCTAATTTGAGGGCCAAGTTTTGTCCCTATGAAGGTTGAGTTTCAGGCATGAGTACTACTATTTGAAGGCTGAGTTTCAGGGGATGAGTTATGTTGGTTGAAGGCTGAGTTTCAAGGCTGAATTATGATATTTGAAGATATAGTTCATGCTTGGTTTGAAGGCCAAGCCCTGGTGTCTTGAAGGCCAAGATTAACCCTGATTTGAAGTTCAAGTTTTGGTGTATTGAATGCTGAGCTTAGGTTGGAGCCTGCAATTATTGTAAGTTTTTCTTACTGAGGATTGGTGTCCTCATATTCTTGACAGATTAGAGTCTTCAATTTTTGTAAGTTGGTGCTTACAAAGGATTGGTGTCCTCACAAGAGATTGTAACAAATCAAAGATTGTGTTCAAGTATTTCTTCTTCAATTTTGATTTACACTTTAATCTCTGTGTTCACACATTGTCAAATTTTGATTTACACTTTAATCTCTGTGTTCATACATTGTGGATGATTGATTATGTGATGTGAATTCAATTTCAAGATTAATTAAGTGAAAAATGTGAAAAATTGTCGAAAGTTACAAAATATTGATTCACCCCCCAACCCCACCCCGCCCCTTAGTATTTCCAACAAATGGTAGAGTCTTTGATATCTTGATATGTGGTTGGCCATCTCAATTTTTAGGTGATATGAGCACACCTTGAAATGGGTCAATGCTTAAAGACATGAACCCAATGACAATTACTGGAGGTGGAATAAACAAAAAGACTATCTTTGAATGATATATGTTGCTCATAATGATTGGCCATCTTAGGACCAAGAGTTCGAGGGAGGAACCCGGGTGCTCTGACTATGCTTGACTTTTTTTTTTTTCCTTTTCTTAAAAATTCAAACAAAATAATTAGTGCATTATCTGAGGACAAGAGAAAATTGAAAGACAATTCATATTACATTTTCATGCATATACGTTTATAATATGAATATTTTTATGGATTTCACTTAGGTACCAATAAAATATGAAAATTGTTAATGCATATATCGACATCAATGTGATTTTAACTATTTACTTTACATTAATAAAATGCTAAATAACCATTCTTAACCAATACTTTGGGGAAATAGAAATTAAAATAATATGTGACATATTATTGAAGCATCACATGCCCATGCAATTGTTGTTTTTTAGTAAGTTAAACTATTTTATTAGTAATTTAAAACATATTACATAGGTAGATGAGTTAGCAATTTGAAATTCGCTGTCAAACTTGCAGTACATGTACACACTCAACTATGTAATGTTTTGTTAGTCCTTAAGTGTCTGATTTGGGTTATATTTATGAAAAGATTAGTTAAGGTATAAGATAGTATGCAAATAGTTATTTGTATGCCACAAATTTTTAATAACATATCTCTTTTGACTCATAGGTGCTAGTAGAAGCATCCCATAATACCTTCTCTTAAATTGTAAATAAAGGATGAATCCTTCATTTGGATCATTTGCTTGTGAAATGTCATAGCTAAGCTCTACATATGCTCTCTTTTTATGTCTCTACGCAACCTTGAATATCATAAATAGATCAACTCATTTGTATAAGTCTGGTCTATGAGTGGGTATTGCGAGTCATGTGCTATGTGAGATAAAAAAAAACTATCTGTAATTCTAGATTCTAGTATGTAAAATCCGATTTTACGGAGAAGCGATTTAGTGAAGTGGTATCAGAGACAAGTCGTTTGGATCTTAGCGTGCTTTTTTCATTTGTAAGAAGTATTGTGTAGATAATTCAAGTTCGTATCGCAATTCTCTAGTATTTATCATATGTGTTTTTCTATGCTCCTATCATCATTTGGCTATCTGTATGAGTAGGCTATCCACAATAGTTAAGATAAATGGTGGAAAAGTTAGAGGATTGTGGGATGTGAGGCATAAGTGTCAGATGAAGCCGTGTGACTAAAAGGTGTGTTGGACAAATTGTTCCTAGTTCAGATTTGTGTCATCCTTCCTCTTCCTTTCTTGAGGTCACTTGTTTATCAAGCAAGAGCCAAAGATGCTTCGATGGACCATTCCATGGATAACATAAACATCATAGAAGTATCTACTCTACGTAGGATTCCTATGTCCTCAATCCAAGAACTACAAGGTTCTTCCTTGTCTATGACAAACTCAGATTGAAGCATAATATCCATAAGTGAGCATGACTCCACAACACAATAAGAATTGGCTCCTATTGACCCAAAATATGTTTATCACCATAAATGGTGGATCTTTTTTTGACACTCATTTATAAAGACTCAGTTTGTAGACATACCATTCTCCACTCAAGATGATCCCGCATATTAACCTTCTCGCTCGTTTGAGATATTATAGACTGGGCTAAATCCCAAGGTTTTTTGTATGCTCTTTTAGGAGCTATAAAATTTGGGTTAGGACCCCTTGTTCATCCTTTTCTTTCAGTTTCTTCTTTATGTGGATTAATAGATACAAGACATAATACAGTTTTAGATGAACTTATTGGAGGATTTTCTACAGTTTTCCATGATGGACCAACATTTACCCCCATATTTCTCAAATATTTTGTTGTTGTGGATGACCCCTATATTTATTACTTGCTGAAAGATTACATATTTCCCAGAGGATTTGACAAGTCCATTAATTCCCACATCATTCGATTAAATTCTATGGTTATTGCTCCCTTTGGCAATGATACCCTCCTTCATTTTGTAAAATCTGTACAAACCACTTCGCGCTTGATCCGTAAACTATCGTAGATATTCCACTAGATAGTTCGTCACTATAGATCTGATAATAATATATTAAAATTATGAATTTTTACACTATTTCAATTTTATTAAACTTTTAGATCTGTAAATTTAATTGTAATTAGTGCATGCATGCGAATAAAAATTATGCTAAAACGTAGAGAACAAAAAAATAAGCACACACACACATAAGACACAAGGTATACTATGGGAAACCCTTTCGGGGGAAAACCTGGTTGGACGGTGAGGCCGCTTCACTCTCTTTCTCTGTTTGGAAAATAAGGTTGCATTTACAAAAAAGCAATGCATGTGGCCCATAGGCTACTACAGTGCAAAGATCTTCTTTGTGTTCTCTACCTCCTATCTCTCCTGGCTATCTTTGCCCAACTATGGAACAAAATCTCTCGAAAGAATTGGAATACCCCTTCCTCCTAGTGGCCCGGTTATAACACCGCTCGATAACCTACTAGTGGTTAAGTTTGACTATGTCAAATCTTAACTATAGTTACAATATAAACTCTTCTAAAGTCTTTTACATTGCAAATATGTGACTAGCCCCTTTTCAATGAATAATGGGGATTGACGTGGCATTCTCCGGAATTATAGGTGTGAAAACAAAAAGGTCAACTTCTGAGTGGCATAACTTTTGCATACAGACTCTGATTGATGCGCTTCTTGCATTGTTGGAAATATCTATGTGTCTAGAATAACATGAAAAGATGATACACTATAGTGGAAAAGTTTTACCCCCCCAAAACGTCGATTGATGCCTCAAAACAATTCCAAAAGGTTTCAGACCCCGTTTCGCCAAACTTGATTCTGCCGGTAAAAACAGTCCCATGAGCTGATTCCTCCACTTTTTGCACTCTGAATGCATCGAGATGGATGAAAAAAATATAATGATCCAATTCGGATCACACCTCCCCATTTTGGGAGGATTTTGGTCCCCAAAACATTTTACTGAATGAGGTGAGGAAAATTTTCCTCCACCTTCTCTCTGGTGTACCATTTAGCTTTGCTTGGAATTTGTCCCTTCAACCCAATCCGCCAAATGTCATGCTTCCCCTGTCTTGTAGTTTTGTACCTCTTCTACAAAACTGTGTCTTATGTCAACTCTGCCTAAGCATCTGGTGCCAAATCCTCCACAGAAGGGAGGACCTGTTCCTCTTCTTGATCTAGCATGGAAGGATCATAGAGTTTCAAATTCTCCACATTCACAACTGAGTAAATGCACATATATGGTGGTAAATTGAGTCGATATACATTATCACCCACCTTTTCCAATATCTCAAGGGGACCATACCTGAGAGCCTTGATTTTGTTACCAGGCCCCTGTAGCCTCTCCTTGTTCAACCGTAGCCATACTCTGTCTCCCACCTTGAACGATTTCTCTGTTTTGTGCTGATCATGCCTGACCTTATACTTCGCTTGCAACTTTTGAGTGTTTCTTATACCTATAGATGAATTTCCCTGATCTTCTTTATAATTTTTTCATCCTTCAATGCATACCCTGTAAGATCTTCACTTACTCCTCCTTGCTGCCCATATGCAATATCCAAAACAAGTCTTAAATGGGGACTTTCCTGTAGAAGTGTGGACTGCTCTGTTGTAAGAATGTTGTATATATACTAGATTTTCATCCCAGGTCTTTAGATTCTTCTGGTTATATCCCCTCA
This sequence comes from Pinus taeda, assembly GCA_000404065.3. Classification (NCBI taxonomy): domain Eukaryota; kingdom Viridiplantae; phylum Streptophyta; class Pinopsida; order Pinales; family Pinaceae; genus Pinus; species Pinus taeda. The sequence continues at coordinate 206,457 of APFE031309835.1, forward strand.
GAAACTGCACCAAAGTCCTGTTGACTACTTGTGTCTGCCCATCAGTCTGTGGATGGAATGTTGTATATCTCTTCAACTTTGTGTCCATCTTCTCCTACAATGTAGTTGAGAATGCACTGAGAAATCTTGTATCCCTGTCTGAAATGATGCTCCTTGGTAACCCAAAGTGCACCTAGAACTGTCCAAAGAACAAGTTTGATGCTTCTTGTTTGCTGATGGTCTTTTGATAGGGCATCATAACACACATCTTTACTAAACCTACCAACTACCAAGAACTAGTAGTCATGTCCCTTCATGGTTGTCGGTAAACCTTCAACAAAGTCCATGGCAATGCTTTTCCAGGGACGAGTAGGTACAAGTAAGGGATGATATAGACCCTGTTTCCTATTGCTAGGCTTGTTGCTACAACAAAGCATGCATCCTCTTATGAACCTAGCTACTTTCTCTTGCATCTTGGGCCAATACACATATCTTTGAAAGTTAGCCACACTATTCCATACACCAAAGTGCCCTGCAACCTTGGAGGTGTAAGCCTCTCTAATGAGTTGCGAATGCTCACCTTTAGGAACACATAGCTTATCTACCCTATAGAGTAACCCATCTTCGAGATGGTAGTTGTTGTCGCACAGAATGGCTAGGAACCACGACAACAGTTCAGATCAGGGGCTATCACTCTAATCCCCAATCTCTCCATTTGAGTTGTCTCCCAATAACAGACTAAGCAAGGTAGACCCTATGGAAATGGAATCAAGGAAGATTTGTTGGAAACCAACCAATATGGGAGACACTACTAAGCAACTTATACTTGTTTAGATTGCGCAAGATTTTGAAAGATTCGATTTGATTTTAGGAAAGTGATACTAGTACCTTGTGGAGTCAACTATCTTGCGAAGGAAATAAAGTCTAAGTAATGGATGGAAAATCACTGCTAAATGATTCAATTATCTTATATGAAATGAAAAATTTAAAGCTATGTGAAATGCAGAGACTTGGTTAGTTTTAGTTAAATATCTGTTCTAAGTTTGATTCCTTAATGTTTCTATCGACCAAGCTTATGCTTGGAAGTAAAATTTTAATGTGCAAGTACTAGTTTAGTATGCAAATGCAAAGTGAAATGATATGATGGCAAAAGAAGGGCGTAAAATATGAGTTATTTTTGAAATATGTTGTGTGCCTTTTAACTTAGTGCTTATAAAAATGATCTTAATGTGGAAACAAATACTTATACCAACAATGTAAAATATGAAGCTTGCACAAGTAATTAATGAAAACGTAATAGGAAACCAATGTAAAATGTTGGAAATAAAACACTTTATATTCAGAAATCCATTTGTTATGAGGTACTCAATCAAAGATCATTAGATGCATAAGTAAAACTAAATTAGTCATACTTGAATGAGCATATAAAAACAAATGTACTTAATGAATTAAATTAATTGTTTAAAGTCTGAAATATCAGTTCTAGTAACCTGCTTTGAAAACAAATGACAGTGATATCAATTTAATTTAAACAAGTGGTCCTATTACCATGCAAGTTTTAGATTTTTTGTGTAATAACATAAACTTCAAATGACACACTGATAACTAATAATTCGGAAAATTTCCAAGTTTAACTATTTCCAATCTAGTGGTGCATTTAATCTTGAAACTTAAAAAATAAATTACTAAAAAAATAGTTAAATAATGTTTAGAAAATTTTCCATTAGCATGCAAAAGTTCCTGAAAATAATTCTATTTTTGAAACTTTACTGCAGTAAGAGATGCAAACTAGATTTACTGTTAGACTTTAGCTAATTGAAATTCTATACCAGTTTTAGCCTTTCTTTCAATTAGATAAATGAAATGGGGTAAGGGTTTAGAGGATGTGCACCAGTTAGCCCTTAGGGGCTTGAAGATACTTGGAGATAAGCTGCTCAAGTCACTGAAGATCCTCAGATCTAGATGCTAACTCAGAAATCTTTTTGAGAAAATTTTTAGGGATTTTTTATGGAAAAATTAGTGAAACAATTATGATGAAGAGGCTGCAAGGATGAAAGGCTTGAGGCCAATAAAGGGAGGCCGAGAAGGAAGGGGAGGTCAAGAGTAGGATGAGGGAGAAGAGGCAATGAGGGAGAGGGAGAAAGGGCAGCGGGGGAGCCGAGGGTACAAGGAAAAGGGAGGAGGCTGTAAGGAGTAGGGGAAGGAGGAGAAGGGAGACCGAGAAAGGGAGGTGAGGAAGGCTGAGAAGAGATGGAGAAATAAGGGAGGTCGTGAAGAAGAAGAGGGAGGCTGAGAAGAAGGAGGGGAGTCGAGAAGGGAAGAAGGAGGAGGGCTGTAAGGAGGGAGGCCGAGAGCTGGAAGGGGAGGCTGAGAAGGAAAAGGGAGGCCGTGAGCTAGAAGGCCATAAGGGAGGCTGAGAGAAAATAAAAGGCCAGTGCAGGGCCTCTAGGCCCAAAAAATTTTGATTTGCCCACGATCTTTCCCAAAATCTGCAGAACTCAGATCGAGTTTCCTTTTTAAAATTTTTATTCAACTTGCAAATAAAATGGAGATCAGATCTTGCCCTCAGGGGCCTAGATCTATCTCTCAAATCCATGAAAATCATCGGTTGTCCTCAGATTTGTTCCTGCACAAACAAAAGATAGAAAACCCCAAAACATGTATATACAAAAAATATGAAATACCCAAAACCCCAATGAAATAAAAAAAATGAAATGTACAAATTTACAATAATATTCTATAGATCTAGCAGATCTGCAGATAAAAGCCATTTTTTAGCCAGATCTAAACAATTTTGCAAAAAATTATAAATAAATTGGAAATTTTAAAGAGGCACAAGCCCAAGAAAAACCCTACAAATAAAATATTTTGTAAGATGACTTCAGGATAAAAAAAAGAAGAAAAAAAAGAAAGAAAAGAAAAGAAAAGAAAAAACAGTAGGCTCTTTAGATTCTGTAATTCAAGAGTCAGTTGGTCTAGCTGAGGACTTCCCCAAATGCCCAAATCTTGAATAATAACTTCCGCAAACTTAAATCTGATTGTTAGATGAATAAAGATTCAAAATAATCAAATCATCAATAAATAGAGATACCTGTTATGTCTATTAAATCAAAATGATATTTTAAAAACCCAGAAATCTGTGCAAGATACCTGTACACAGATCAATCCTCAAACGCTATTATCTAGGAAACACAAATAAAAACAACAGAGTATTAAAAGCAACATTACCACATAAATATGAAAGAGGAACACCATGGCCGGAAACCCCAAATCTTTGCGTTTGATTAACCAAAAAAAAGTTACAAGAATTTTCTTAAAGGAAGTACGCGATTCAATGATCAGATCCAAATAATGGAGCAAGACATCTAATTTATAGATAAATTCTCCAACAACTAGATAACTTTATCGCCGTCAAAGCAATTTTAACCGTTGATGAAGATCAAATGATCTTTTAATCATCACTGTTGAAATAAAGTTACCTTTTGAGGTAATTCGAATTTCACTTTTAATTTCCTTTTAAGTGACTAAAAAATGATTATTTTGAATTAACTGCTTAAAAAAATTGACTCTTGCTTAACTACTATGGCCCAAGGGTCCAAAATATATTGAAATTTTCAATATTCCCTTGGTCGGGGACCTCAAAAAATCAAAAACTTTAAAATCCATGAAATTTAAATGTTGGAGGATTTAATTTTCCTAGGACCTAACTTAATTAAATTTTGGCTTTAGCATTTTAATTTATTTTAGCGGGAGAATATAATTAATTGACTCATAAGGGGATTAATATTTTTTCCAACCCTCTAATATTTAACTATGGTGTTTAATTCTGAGGAACCATGCTCTAAATATTTTTTACATCAAGATATTACAATTAAATATACGAAGGGGGAACACCCATTCATTATAGACCTTCAATATTTACCCATTTCTACTACAAAAAATATGATCTAGTAGACTAAGTGACTTATAATAAAATAATCTAACCAAATAGGTAGAATTATTCCCAAATCACTTTTATAGAGACTTGATAAATAACACTCGAACTCATTTAAGATCCTGATGAAAAAATCCACCATAGCTTTGAGGTGAGGCTAAAGGGAAAAACTCTGTCGATCATCCATGTTTAGAAACACACATGAATCAGTGAGACAAAAAACCTCCTAGGATAGAAATCATTATCAAAAAAATAAATTTATTTCGGTTGTTACTGTTGAAAAAAGTGTAACTAGGTCTAGTTTTCATGATATTGATTTTTGTAAACAAGGAAAATGATTTTTTATTATTATAACTTGTTGCATGGGTTTCATGAGCAATAAGTTTATTTATTTAGTAGTGTCCCCCATTGAGAGCCTTAAGATAAGTGAAAGAGTCAATGCCATGTATTAAGAAGCTCTTCTTGAGCATGAAAAAAATACGAGTCTATAGAAATGACAAGTAGCCCTCCAAGACAAGCACAATCCTCCAAGACAAGCACAAGAAGAAGTCTGCAAGCTAGACGATGAAGAAGAAAAGTCATGTCGGCCTCAATACATATGTAACTATCAAGTTGGCTCATAAGGATCTCGGTGAAGTATAGACACATTCATCACTATAATCATGACATCAATCATGATCCTGATGCAGATGAAGATGTCGACGAGAATATCTCTTATGTGATTTTTACTGAAAGATGTTGTTATAATTATTATGGATCAAAAAAGTCTAAATTAAAAAATATTGGTTATAATCCGAGTGAAGATAAGATGCAAATTTCAGTGCATTGGTGAATACATGTTATGTAAGATTGCAACTATGATTTCGGTGAAGGTAGAGCTATGATAAGACAATCATGATCTCAGTGAATTCAGGAGCAGACCTCATGGATATCTCAATGGTATGGCGAAGAACTTGGTGAAAGTGCAACAATGATGTTGCATAAATAAATATCTCAATAGGACAACAATAATGATGATATCAACAATGACAAGGAAGAAGAACGGTGTCTTGGTCTTGAAGTGGCAGAGAGGATAAGGTGTCAAGGTCTTGGTGTTCGTCAATTGGAATCTCTATAAGAAGAATTACATGTGGGTTTTCCTCTCCAAGAGGGAGAGGTTTTGGTCCTGATAGAATGCCAACTTCTTGAGTTTTTGTTGTTAGGATATTTTGATACCATAGGCTCTAATGCCTCCTTCTTTCTCCTATTGTGTCATATTTGTACATCCTTCAATCCTATCCCAAGTTGTTTTTAAGGGGGGATGTTAGGATATTCCGATACATAGGAAATAGTTAAGTATAACTTGGTCTAGTGTAGAGTTAGGTAAAGTGTGCTTATTTACTATGTACTTTTGTAACTTACAATCCGACGGTCACGATATGTTCTAGACATGAAGTGATCCGAAGATTCATTCTCTCCTCGGCGTTACCGACACTTGATCCGTGCCATAACACCCGATTGGTCTATGATCTCTATTTAAAGAGCATGGAGGGTCATTTGTAAATTTTCTTTCTTTTATTAATAAATTGCCTGAAGTGGCCGCATTGGCTCAAGCCGTGGGCTGTTTCCCTCTTTGAGGGTTTTAACCATGTCAAGAATATTGGTGTATTGATCTGTGATCTATTTGTGAGCAATGTCCTTTGGTGTTTTATCTGACGAACTTACCCTGTAAATTCCTACATGGTATTAAAGTTATTTGAGGGCCGCATCCATTGGTGATCCAAATTCGAAGCTGGTACAACTGCATTCGACTGTCATTTCCTAGATCCACTGTTTCTGACTGCTTTCGGGTTGAGAGGTCTGCTCTATTGTGTTAGGAGCATTTGTTCCAGTGACAAACCCCTTTCGTTTCACGTGAAAATGTTTCTGGTAACCCTAACTATGTCATTTTTAAGATTTGGAGGTATACAATGTTTATTTGCAGTTTTAGTTATTCATCTATCTGTTTATTTCAGTTTATTTAGCTCTCTGTTTTTTTATTACCGAATCTATACCTTTCATTTTTGTGTATACTCTTTTCCTCATGACTTTGTGTGATCTGGGCAAATCAGAAATAGAAATGAATTATTTTTCTCATGCGTATGCTCTTTTCCGCCACGCCTTAGTGTGATCTCGGAGAATTAGAAACATTGAGTAAAATATTTAGTTTATGGGAAAAGCTAACTTCAAGCCATAAGGTTTGGTTTTTTTTGCATGTTTGTGTTGGATTTTGTGTTTTTTTGTTTTGTAGGCAAAAAATGTTTTTTTCAAGTAAGCACACACTCCAAAGCTTCAGTGATTAAAAAAGAACCCCCTTTCTCTTTTCCAAAAATTACTAACCTTTTAAACTAGCTCACTTGGTCCAAAGTTACTTTATGAGAGTAGACGTCTGGGGTTCAAGTCTTTCCTTTTGTTGAGTTTATTTTTCAAAAAGCACATGTAACTTATGTTTAAAGTTACTTTATGTAAAATGATTCTCATCCATTATAAAAAGTGAGTCACTTGTAATTCTAAAGTCTCTTTATCTTTTATTTAAGTTACAATTTGGTGGGTAGCTCATAAAGTACCATTGTAAAAGTGAGTTTCACTTATTTATAAAAGTGGGTCACATATGTATATTTTTTAAAAGTAAGCTAATTAGATTAAGTTTGGAAAGAGGGGGATTTTTTTTTTTTATAAATATAACGTTATCATTCACTTCTGCACATTCACGTACTTCGTCGGCATCTTCAATAACTTTTCTCCAAAAAACCATAACTTCTTCATCCGGAAGCCGTTTTCAAAGCCATTTTTTTTTGAATCGACCCAATTTTTTTGAATGGTAAATTCCTACACTTGTCTCTTTGTTTTGATAGCAGTTTGATGAAGTAAACAAACACAATAATAATAAGAATAAGATCAAGCTAAGATAAATTGTAAAAAGCACTTCACAAATTGTTATCAAGTTTAGAAGAATCTTACTAATGCTAACTGCCCTAGATTCTTCAACATGGTATTAGAGATAAGATGCTGAACTCAAATTAAGGGAAGCAAAAGAGATATACAAGGATATGTCTTTAAGGACATCAAAGCATGTTGAAAGGATTAAAAGGGTAAGTATACAACAAACGGGTCTACAACAGAGATGGAGTATCAACTTCAGTAATTACAATCATGCACTCATGGTCAGGTTGATGGAGTATATCAGTGATCCTAATTTCTTGATCACTGAACTTTCTCCATGCCATAAAAGATAGTTTCAGGTGTGTGTGTCTATATATATTGCAGAAGTAATCCAAGGAATACCTCTCACAATCCATGATTACATCACTGTCTCAATATAGTTATTACATCAAGGCAGTTTCGGCGATGAGATAGTCTATCTATACAATACCACCCACAATTTAGTTATGTTAGTCATTGACAAGTTTGGGCTCTCAATACATTGCTTCTCTACATAACGCACATAGACATCACTGTGCAATGCCATATCAATATACCTATCACAATCTCAAATTCTGTCTATGATTATGATCTCAATAGCATGGTGCTTGGATCAAAACATAGTATCACGAACATGTCAACAATATGTTTAAGTCAAAAGTACCTTAAAATGAATTGGGAAGGTCGTGAAGAAGTCTCAATAATGTCAACAACACTGATGTCATGATACTAGAAGGCCTCCAAGGAAGTCATGATGAAAGGATACTATGATGAGCAACTCAAGCAAAAGAAGCATCAAGGTGAAGATCTCCTCTTCACACATCAAGAAAGTATGTTTGAATTTTATAATCATATTTGGTTAAATGATTTCATGATTGCAAGGGGATTTATAAATCGGTTAGATAATCGAAAGTCCTTGCATAGAATAAGGAGGATTGTCATAATCCTCATAGAAAAGAGAAATGATTGATATCTATGAAACAATCTATGAAGGTCAAGCAGTGTTTGAATCCATCAAGGTCTATGAAGGTTAAGCATTGTTTGAATCTATCAAGAGATTCATAGGATTCATATGATATCACTCAAAATTCCTCTCATACCTAAATAACAGAAGAGGAGACATAAAGAGAGATATATCAAATGCTAGATATACTCTCGGAAATTAAAGTAAAGAAGGTCACTTGGACCTATACAATAGTAAAGGTATCAGAGAATGAAGGAATAACTTCATGAAGAAATATGAAGGTAGTCATAATTGATGAACTAGGTAACAAATATCGATGAACAAAGAAGGTTACCTCACCCGACAATTTGTGGTCTCTATTCTAGATAGAGAAAGACAAGTTGCAGTCTATAGTATTACAAGATAAATAATTCAACCATGTGCAGAAAGGAAAGGCAAGGTTGGTCCTTAATAATTATATTTAAGATTCAATGCTATAGAAATATTTTGGAAGCTCGTATCATTGAAATATGGAGGAAGCTATAAAGATAAGGGCCAAGGAAATAGGGAGTATCAAATCTCTTCTATGAGTAAGATAGTATCCCTCACAAAAGGATCCTATCATAAGCTCCTATATCTTGAGCTATAAGATATGACAATGATAATAAGATGCATCATGGCATCATGAAAGCATTAGAAGTAAGAGCTCATGACATCACCATGGGAATCATGAAGGACAAAAATGACAAAATCCACGATAGTCAAATATGAAGGATATAGCTCTTGGGAATGTCATTGAACATTAAAGAAAATAAAGATGTCATCCAGGACAAGGCTCATCATACATCAAGAAAAATATACCAAATGGGGATATGCAAGATACTCAAGGTTCTCTAATGGAATCCTCATCGGAGGGTTCACTAATCTAGAGAGGAAGCAAGTGTTTCATCAGGAACTCCAACTTATAGAATTCATGAGATAATGGTGTGATGAGATTGAAGTTCTCTTCAATCAAGGAAGCTGTTGGAAGAAGCCTAGATGACCTACAGGTAAATGAGTTATGTATACTTTTATTTAATATTATAATGTCATGTCATATGGTTGTAGGTTACAATGGATCATTACTTCTATCTTGAGAAACATGATCAAGAGAAAAATGATCTTCTCCTCTGAAAGAATGCAGGAAGGCATAAGTCGCACTAGATGAAATCAACATAATATGTCCTCATATGAAGTATGAGATAGCTGACTAAGAAACTCTGATCAAAATATCCGAGAAATGGAATGTGTGAGGAAGGAAGAGATCATGAGATATGCAACCATGATGAAGGCAATCAACGTCCAAAAAGACCAAGAAGATTTGACTAGGAAATCTCCTAGAAAGATATGAAGACTCTGATGAAAGTCTGAAAAATGAAGACCCTTGACAATGGATATCTTTGGGAGATGTGTCAATACATGTGCATGATGTTGATCCCTATAAGATGTCATGATAAAGAGCCATCTCGTAAGGTATGATTTGATTTAATATGATGTCTTGATTTCTTGAATAATATTTGGATAATGTAGGGCTACTCGAACAAGAGTTGTAAATACAAGTACAACTAGCATTCATGTGTTGGATGGAAGAAGCATGATGAGAAAGAAGTAGACATACAATGAAGGTTCCAGATATGAAAAATGCCACTTTCCATGAAGAAAGGAATGACATTATGAACTAATGAGGAAAGCGATTGATCGCTGTTGCCCTACAAGGAAGAAGCTCAACTAAATTTCATGACATCAAGAAGAGAAGTTGATCAAGTAGCTGAAGAACCGATGAAGAAGAAGCTGTTGATGTATAAAAGAGTCCCTAGCTAAGAGGGAGCTCTGAAAGGTCCTTGATCAAGAGGGAGTTTGAATTAGATCACCCTTGATTACAAAGGAGTGACAATTGTGTTTTTCCGTTTCATGTGTCATGCACTAGACTAGGACTAACATCCGTAAGTCCAGATGAAGGCCATGAATGGAAACATATACACATGATAGACACAACATTGTTCTCTTCACTTGGGAAGAAAGAATGGGAGGATTGGGTAATCATCTGGCATCCGATACTCTTTGAGGAGTAGGCAAGAGGACTGATATTCTCCGAGGGTTGGGAACCCAAGATAAGAATAGTCCTAGAAGGTCATACTCAATGAACATTCGGGTGGGTATGTACCTTGAGAGATAATGATGAAGGTGTCTATAAATCATTGGTCTCGCCAACATTGTAGCTCATGGTCTCATGGAGAGATGGAGCTGTTAGTCAAGGCCTTGCACTATGACAATGCTGATTGATATGATGCTATAGAATGGGATTACACCCTCGCACCCACTCTCTCTCACTCCGAGAAATTCTTCAGACCTTCACGAATAACCATAGTACCATTGTAAAATACCTTTTCCCCCTTTAAGGGGGGAGGGAGTGTTGAAGAAAAGGGGTTAACTAGGGTTCAGTATTTGTCAATGTAAGTTTTGATTTTGTATTTGTCAAAGGAAAAAATAATTATTTTTTCATTAATATATTGAACGGGTTTCTTGCTCATTCTATGTCTAGGTGTTGGATATTGAGGGGGGGCGGGGAGAGGGGGGAGGGAAGGTTTAATCAATATTCCTTTTCAATTATTTCTTTTACCAGTTAGATCACTTATATTTAGAACACAAAATGAACAATTAGAATACATGCTTTTATTAATTTATTCAATAAATCAAGTAAAATATATGTAGGGCTCCAACCCTAGGTGAAGACACCAAACTTCAATCTCCCAGGCTCCAACTTGTATTTTCCAAGAACCAACTTGGACTTCCAAGGCTCCAACCTTGTCAATTTTGAGGCACCAACCTCAAGGGCTCCAACCCTATATTTAATTCAGGCTCCAACCTAGTTTCTTGAGGACTCCGATCCTCTAGGTCTCTAATCTTATCCTATCCTCCAAGGCACCAACATTGTCTTTTCGAGGCTCCAACCTTTTGGGCACCAACCCTCACTTTAATTTTTCAAGATGTATTTGGTTATACTCCACGGCTCCCAATTTCTTCTTCAACGATCCCTATCAATATTCAGCTCTGTTGTCACTTAACATCCATGTCACATCATCAATGACAACCTTGTTCTCTTAGAAGGTGTCACCACTGCGCTTCATTGTACCCAAAACGAGTTTCTTAAGGTTACATCATAAGGTCTTCATCATGGGTCTTTCAAGACTCTCTCCAATAGCCTTCAATAGGTTTGTACAATGTCCTTTTACAAGCAGTTTTACCAAGACTTCAACTTCAAGAGTACTTGGTTCAAGGCCTGCTCAATTAGGTTCCTCAATTTTCACTAAGGGAATCTTCAAGACTACTTCAAGATAGCTTCAACAAGTCCTCAAAAATGCTTAAATAAGATGCTCCAAAAAGGTCTAGGTAAGAAGACTGCACAAAAGATATTTCAAGGTCTTACCCAAGTCTTCAAGTCAAACAAGGGTTGTCTTCAAGAACTTGTCCAGAGGATGTCCTTAATCTTCTATAAATTCCTTCAACAAGATTGCTACAAGTCTGTTTCGGGACTACTCCAGATTCATTTCAAAGGCTTCTCCCTTCAAAAAAGACTGCTTCCTTCAAGAAAGACTGCTTTTAGATCCAAGTCTTCATGTTCTTCACTGTGCAGATACTTACTTGCTCCAAACAATGCTGATCACTGGTCCAAGATCTTTTGGTCTTCACACAAGTTTGAGCTTCCAAACCTTATGAGTTATGAGTGAGGATAAGTTTGGTGTTACACCCTTGAGGCTTCCAAGGTGAGTCCAAAGTGCTGAAGCTACATGTACATAGGTGAATGCTTGTTATCTATGCAATCCGAGTCACCACAAGATTCAAAATCAACACAAATCGATCTTGAAGTTTGCAATATACTTGAATTGTTTTTAGACTTGACAATCCACCACACTGTTGTAATCCAAGTTCTCAACTGCAATTAAACCGAACCTTTTAGTGACCTGTAGGTAGATTTTATTCAAGGGATTTGAACATGCTTTCTTGTCACCTGCCCGACAATATGGTAGCTTGCTGTCACAGGTCCAAAGCAGCTGCAATTATTTACCACAGGTTTAATACATATGCTATATTTTTATCTCCTTTGCTGGGATATTTCCTTCTTGCAGCTATCTTTGAATATCTCACCGAAAAGGATGATTTGGAATGGAAAGAATTCGAGTCATATATTTATAATGGCAACTCTTGAAGAGTCACAACTTATGGTGAGCAAATATGTGAAATGGAGCCGACTATATAAATATTTTTTAAATTTAATTAGACTTTGTGATGGCGGGGTTGTGTAATATGTCTTAATGGAGTTGTTTAGCGTTATATATAATGCTCCCTTTTTAATTTGCAAAAATATGCATGCCATGGATGTAGTATTATAAAGGTTTTATTGATGTATTTAAATATATGCTTGATATATGTTAACGTCCAATGCATGTGGTAAATACATTTTTATTTATTGTTTATATATATATATTTTTGAGTGATTTCTGCCTTCTTTTTTTGGGTTTTATTTTGGTCACCCCCAAAGGTCAAGACATAACATAGTTATGGATCAAACATGAACTATTACCTCAAAAGGGTACTTGAGCCAAAAAAAAAACATGAAAAAACAACGCAAAAATAAAAAGTGTATCACCATTTTTTTCAAAGTAATTTTTCAATATTTTAAAAAAAATAGCAGTAAAAAACAATAAAAACCATTTTGTTTGGTGCAAAAAACACCTCGAAATCGGAAAGTGTTGATGCCGGAATAAAGTTTTTTGTTTTGTTTTTGTTTTTGTTTTGTTTGTTTGTTTGTTTTGTTTTTTTTTTTTTTAAGGGTACATTTTCAACATTTTTTAATGACATTAAAAACAAAATATCGTGACTTTGAAAAACTTCAAATTTTCAATGATTTTCAAGCAGGACATTAACGATAAAATATCACGTCTTTGAAAACCCTTAAAATTCCAATGATTTTTAAGCATAACATTAAATTTAAAATAACACTTCTTTGAAATACCTTAAAATGGCGACAATTTTCAAGCATGATGTTAAGAAAAAATATTTTTAATTGTTTTCAACCATAACATTAAAGATAAAATATCACGATTTAGATAAACATTAAAATATTGACAATTTTTCAACCATGGAATTAAATCGAAAGATATTGACTACAAAACAATCTTAAATTTTCAAAATATTTCAAGCATGACATTATGGAAAAATTTTATGACTAAAAAACATAAAAAATGAACACGTGAATGAAAGAGTTATTATACCAAGAGTATTTTTTAAAAAATGTTAAATGTATAGTGATTTTGAAATTTTAGCCTAAGACAACTTTATAGATTGCATTTTTTTTTGTAAATTAACTATCAAAGTAACACATAGTGTAGGTGAGCTCAACCCATTGTAATGAAAACTTAAAG
>APFE031309839.1:0-33967 GCA_000404065.3 Pinus taeda
CAAGGAGAATGACAAGCTGACTGGAAGTGATGACTTCCATGCCTGGAAGATGTTATTAGATCTCAAATTAGAAGATCATGATCTCCTGGATCATGTGACAGGGAAAATACAAGAACCTCCATCAAATGCCTCTGCTACTGTTAGAACCAAGTATAAGAAGGGAGAAATCAGAGCAAAGCTGCTGATCAGGGATCCATAAATAAGAGTTTGGTTGCCTACATATCTGAACTAGGCACATCCAAGGAGATGTATGACAAACTAATACTTATGTTCCGAGTAAACAATGTGAACCAAGTGCTATTCCTCAAGAACAAGTTGAAGAATATGAAGAAGGGCCGAGACGAGTCTATTCAAACTTTCTTTATGAAGTTGACCGAAACTAGGAACAATCTGCTAACTATTGGGGAAACAATAGCTGATCGTGAGATGGTTCTCACCGCACTTGGAGGACTTCCATATGAATGGCAAGTATTCACAACTACCATTCTCAACAATAATACCATCCCTAACTTTGATGAGCTTCTGTCTAGATGTATGCAAGAAGAAACCAGGATGAAGGAATTTGATAATGAAAGAAATGCTGCCTGTGTTGCTCATTCCCGAAAGAAGAACTCTGGTGGTTCGAAGGACAAAGGAAGGTGGTGACAAGGAAAACCTGGATATACTTCTTGAAGAAGAAGGATGAGGCTTTCATGTGGTTCCGTACCTTCAAAGCCTTGGTGGAAAATATGACCGGAAAGAAGATCAAGATTTTGAGGACTGACAATGGCACTGAATATGAGTCGAATGAGTTCAAAGACTTTTGCAGAGAAGCTGGCATTAAGAGGGAGACTACCACTGCATATACTCCTGAGCAGAATGGTGTTGCTGAACGCAAGAATAGGACTATTGTGGAAGCTGCCCGTGCCATGCTATGTGACCAGGGTCTACCAAAGTTTCTGTGGGGAGAAGCTGCAAATACTGCTGTGTACATTCAAAACCGATGCCCTCATTCCGCTTTGGACTCCAAAACTCCCAAAGAGGTTTTCTCTGGTAAGAAACCTGATGTCTCACATTTTAGAATTTTTGGATGTCCTGTCTATTTTCATGTGCCGAAAGAAAAGAGAAGTAAGCTGGATGCTTCTGGGAAGAAAGGAATGTTTGTGGGCTACAGTGAGACTTCTAAGGCATATAGAGTCTATGTACCTGGTCAAAGGGAAGTAGAGATAAGCCATGATGTCACTTTTGACGAAGATGCTTCCCTGAAGAAAGTAGTAGATCTTCCTAGATCTGAAGAAAATCATGAAGAAAGACCTGGAAATCTGGAAGAACCCCAGGATGAGACTATGCCTGATGTTGAAGGGCCAATGGACCCTATTGATCCTTCCCCTTCTCTAGGAAAGAGGCCATCATGGCTCAGGGACACCCTCGAAGATGCTAAGGGTCATGCTGCCCCAAGGGGGACATTCCGAGAAAGCAAGAAGCCGTGTAGATACCAAGGGTATCTAGCTGCCATGAGTACTATTGTACAATCTGAACCTGGATCTTTTGAGGAAGCCATCAAGCATCAAGTCTGGAAGGATACTATGCATGAAGAATATGAGGCTATTATGAAAAACGATGTCTGGGATGTGGTCCCGAGACCGAAGGACAAATCTGTTGTCACCGCTAAATGGCTCTACAAGATTAAACATGGATCTGATGGGAGTGCTGAAAAGTTTAAGGCAAGATTTGTTGCCCGTGGCTTCTCTCAAAAGGAAGGAATTGACTATGACGATATATTTGCACCTGTGGCACGATATACCACCATCCGATCCATCATAGCCCTTGCTGCTATGCAAGGATGGAGTCTTCATCAGATGGATGTCAAGACCGCTTTTCTGCATGGTGCAATAAAGGAAGAGGTGTATGTAGAACAACCTCTGGGATTTGAAGTTCAAGATCAAGACACTTATGTCTGCAGGTTGAAGAAAGCCCTCTATGGGTTAAAGCAAGCACCCAAAGCTTGATATGAGAGGATGGATAGTTACTTGATGAAGCTGGGCTTCACTCGAAGCAATGCTGATCCAAACCTTTACTTCAAGGTTGTGGAAGGAAAACCTCTCATTCTAGTGCTGTATGTGGACGACCTCTTCCTGACAGGTGATGACCCTCTCATTTATCAATGTAAGAGGGAGCTTGCTGCTGAGTTCGAGATGAAAGACCTAGGACTGATGCACTATTTCCTAGGCCTGGAGGTATGGCAGATACCTGGAGAGATTTTCCTTTCTCAAGGAAAATATATTGTGAAGCTTCTGGAAAGATTTGGGATGGTGGACTGTAAGTCCGTGTCGACACCAATGGAACTCAACTTTAAGAAGTTGAGTGGCAGTGCTGCAGGGTCTATCTTGGCCAATCCTACTGAGTATCGTCAACTCATAGGAGCTTTGATGTTCTTAGTGAACACCTGTCCGGACATATGTTTTGTAGTGAATACTTTGAGTCAACAGATGGTTGAGCCTCATCATTTTCACTGGGTTGGTGCCAAGAATCTTTTGAGATATCTTCGAGGCACAATAAACCATGCGCTGAGATACACTGCCGGGAGTGTGATACTCCGTGGATATACTGATGCCGATTGGGCTGGCAGTGTGGTGGATCGTAAGAGCACATCTGGATGCTTTTTCAATCTTGGTTCTGCTTCGATCTCATGGATGAGCAGGAAGCAGAAGTCGGTAGCTTTGAGCACCGCGGAGGCCGAATACATTGCTGCTAGTATGGCCTGTTGTGAAGCAGTTTGGTTGAGGAAGCTCTTTAGTGAGCTGTTCCAACATGTGCTAGATACCACTGTGATACTCTGTGATAATTAGAGTGGGATTCGTATGACTGAGAATCTTGTTTTCCATGACCGATCCAAGCATATTGATATCAGGTACCACTTTATCCGGGATATGGTACAGCGAGGCACCGTAAGGCTCGATCATATAGGAACTGATGAGCAGGTCGCGGATGTTCTCACTAAGCCCCTGGGGAAGGTCAAGTTCCTAACCTTCCGTGAGAGTCTTGGTGTCGTGGAAAGACCCTATGATGTGGGTCCTGTTGGACGATGAGCTCTGGGAGCTCTGGGGGCTTTGGGGATAGCTTCTCGGAGCTATAAGCACTCATAATGCTTCTGCCCCACCCTTGTGATTATTGAGCTGGTTCACCACTCATTTATCTGTGCCCCGTTTGCATCCTACCCATCGAGTTCAGGGCTCATGGGAAGTACCTCTCATTTGGCCAATGAGGTGTGGAAAAGCTAGAGACTATTAGCAAAGACTGATGGACGCATCAGAGATTTCCGTACTCTCTATCTAGGATGGCATGGTCCAACCACTTGATCTGGGATCAAGATTTGTGAGGTCTGGGACCTCTGGACTGATTATGTGATTCGGGGAATGATGTCTTTGTGACTGACCCACTTCTGTTCTGAAATAAAGAAGCCAACAAAGCAAGTTTCAGCGGGATGACTCACGATGTTGATTGCACTAATAGATGGAGTTCTCCCTAGTTGAGAGGGAGTGTTAAATTTGGACAACTAGGTCCAAACTCCATGTTCTGATGCTCAGATTAAGAGGCTAATATTTTTGTTGGATTCCTCTTTCTGAGAGGTGTAAAATCCATATAAAAATAGTCTTAATCCAATGAGCAGAACTTATATTTTGAATTTATTATTCTTAATAAATTATATGTGCAAGGTCAGCCAGTTTTGTAATGTAGGCTCACATGCCCAACAGATGTGTCACACACCCTCATTGATGTATATATATACAGGAAAAGTTGGAGAGAATAAGCACACAATTCAACTCACATTTTCCTCTCTCATCTTAGAGAATACAAGCTACCTGGAGGACGAATTCAGCCACACGTGGGAAGGACGAAGAGGACAGACTGTACGGATTTTCTGCTGCTAGGGTTTCTGCTGCTAGTGTTTTGCAGAAAGTTTGACCAATGTTGACTTTGGTCAACCCTTGGTCCGATCAAGCTGAAAATTGGTGGGAAGTTCGATTTTTGAAGGCCGTACTACCTGGCACAAAAATCGAGGTCAAAGAGTTGACCGTTTTGCTGCTGCATTGACTTTTAGCTTGCTGCTCCTGCGTTGACTTTTTCAGGACAGCGTTGACTTTTGCAAGATTGACTTGGGTTGACTCATCTATTGGTTGGAGGGTTGTTGTGACACATCTGGGCTGGCTGACCAAAGGAGACTTTGCTGGTTGAAGCATCCTGTTGACCGCCGAAACGAACACACACATTTTTCCTGTTTCTGATTTGTCTTCTGTAAGATCTGCTTATACGTTCTATCTGCATTTTTGCTTAACTACTTGTATGATTGCTGCGAGAAAAGTGAAAGTGCTCTTAGCATAGAACATCTACAAAAATTTACAACAACATATATATAGTGCAGGTAATTTGGTAGCAAGATCATATAAAGATATATTCAGATATTCTCAAAAGCAATAATGCATGAATCCAACCAACCCTTGTATAGAAGAAGAAAATGTAAATGAATAGACCCTAAATATGGGGAGATATGTTTTAATTTCAATGTTTATATGATCCCATTTTTATACCATGTCTTCAATACCAGTTTGAAATTATTAGTAATTCAATTGAGTAAAATAAAGGTGGCATGCCAATCTAATTACAAGATAAGCAACATTGAAACAAAAATACCTTTTGACCACAGCTTTGAAAATTTGGATGAAGACTCCTTGTCAGCTCTTCTGTCCTCAATTCCATGTCATAGGTATTCTTCTTTGTCAAATCTGATAGAACCTGAAAGAATCCAGTTCATATAACTTTTTATTTGAAAATAAATTCCAAAAAATGGGTTCCTTGTTCACTATTTGGCAAGGATATAGATTTTTACTTCATATGCACTTTGGAGCTTCTTAAACGATTCCTCTGCCACTGGATTGCCCATATTTTTGTCAGGATGGACAAGCATTGCCTATCCAAAAGAGTGTAAAAAAAAAATTAATGCTATGAAAGCATTACAAGACGAACCAGCAGATCAAATTCCCCTCAGTGGTCTGAGGAAACATCAACACATAGAATTTTATGTTAATAAAATAATTGGCAATCATTTACTAGCTTGACAAGACACTACCTTTTTCCTGTAGTTTCGTTTAAGGACAGCAAAATCTATGTTCTCATAGTGAGAGAGACCCAATGTTGCATAATAATCTGAGCTATTTATTATCCGTAGCACCTCCTCTCCAACAGATGGAGATGCTTCAGCTAAGTTTGAGGTTGGCAATTCTTCATGTTTCTGTACAAACTGATCACATGAACTTTCACCAGTTGGTCTACTCTTAGGAGATTTTCTCTGCTTACCGTTAGAACCAGCGCTTCCACGTCCATTACAGAAGTTATTTCTTTTTCTTTCTTCAGTTTGATCATCAAAGCATCCCTTTTCATCTTCTTTCACACTAACTTTCAATAAGTGGATCAAAATGTCATTTGAAATAAAGGCCATGTTCACACAAAGGATTAAACCAAGCCATCCACCACGGACTTTAGCACAATACATGGAGTATATAGTTGTGATCAGAATTGCCAACTGTGCATGGTTCAGTGTGAATAGACTTCCTGCTGGATCCAATTTGCCAAAACATTAAACTTATAAGTTATTTTAAGACTTGAAGTCGACATCTGGGACAGAGATGAAGTACAATAAAGGCAGGAATGTGAAAATTGACACGATAGTTCTTCAAATCAAAAAATTCTTATATGAAGTGTGCCTACACCAAGGGTCCTCATTTAACCAGGCATGTATGGACATTTGCACTACCTCCTATTATAATCAATGCTCCTGATATCCAAAAGCTTCCATATATCCACTGCATTGTAGCCCCCAAAATAGCCGCGACAAAAATGGCAGGTGCAACACCAAGAAGAAGTCCAGCTAGACAAGCTATGCCCTGAGTCATTTGAAAATTGATTCACATATCACTTTTGTGCCATAAAAATCAACTTCAAGAAAAGGCATACAAGAATGAACTGCACAAAATTACAGTTGGCATTGCAAAAGCAGAAAAGTTTTTGAATCAATTAATTTTATATGGATTTTCTAGTCTAGTATCCCCAAAATACAAAATTGGAGAAAGTTCACACATTTTGAATGGGGTGCACTAAGTTATCGATGGTGGTGGAATCAAGTGAAATAACATAAGATGGAAATGACATAAATCAAATAGGGATCCTCTTACACAAAAATAAGACGAGATAACTGAGAATGTTGACACCAAGTTCATGGTGAGAAAATGTCACAAAAGAGTTCACATATAATGGCATGCAAGATAATCATACATGATACATCAATGATAGAGAAAAAAAAATTAACTTTATACTAATGTCCATTAAAGACCAAACCAGGTCAAAGGGACCCGAGATTACAACAATCATAAGAAGCCCATACAAAAATAGGATGGTAGCAAAAGGCCCCTTAAAACAACAACACAACAACAGGAAATGAAACAACATAACATGAAAGTAAGAGTAGGTTATCAGAGAAGGTAAAAGCCAAGAGAGTAAATGAGAGCCAGTGAAGAAACAATATCTGGATATAAGTGTATCTGGAACCAAGAAAGGGGAAGCAAGCCCTATTCAACCACTAAGTCAATGATGAACATATCCATACCCAGTGCCTACTGGATAATGTTCTCAGCTGAATGGCTCAGATTCATAGGGCACTAGGGAGTAATTAGCATGGAAATGGAGGACTCAAGTAAAGGCCATGTAAGAATATGACCTGCTATCACGTGCTACAAGTGATGACCCTTTTAGGTTGCCTAGGAAGTATGATCATGAAAACTCAAAGTTGAACCTGATAAGTCAAACTGAATTGGCAAACTTAGTAAGATTTGATTTTCATTTAAAATAGATCACTAGAACATATATCCTCTATTACTGCATCTTTTATCATTCATGGGAGGTCATCTCAAGTATGCCCTGGGCCACAACTGTGATACGGTCTTCTTAGAAGAAAACGGTGTGGACCTCCCAAACCACAGCAAAAATATGGGTGCCTAGTAAGAATGACGTTGATGTTTGAGCCATAAGCCTCACCGGTTCATATTAAAATCAAATGGAGGACAATTTAATTCCATATGTTTAAGTAGAAATTATAATGAATTGCATTCAGACCAATATTATAAGCCATAGAAGAACACACTGCTGTCAATTCATTTCTATGAAAGTGTACAGTCTAATTATTAATCGCATTATGAAGAAGATTAACAAAGACCATAAGTGAAAACCCCCTACCACCATAAGAACTATACAAGCAATAAACAAACTGGAAATCAAAATTTCTAGGAGATAGGTAGGTGTGAAATCCAAGGAATTTACATGGGAAGTCAGTGCTTTGGGTTCAAGATGTTGACATAATACTTCCTGATGCGGTTCCTCATGAATAATTGATGAACAATGACCCCATATTTCTGAAAAGGGATGAAGCCCTTGGGTCCATCCCCCTAAATATTGAGCTAGATCTGATTCATCACACCAAGAACAATAAAAGTAGACAGGAAATCCAGAATATCTTCTGGAAACTCTTTGGAACTGTGAGCACTATTCAGATCGACAGACTTGAAACTAGATTTCCAATCTCAAGATGGGTGAATTTGAAAGCACTAAGGAGTATATTAGGACATTCAAGATCCTGAAATAAAAAATTAAAAAAAAAATATATATATATATATATATCAGTGTTGAAAATATCGGTATCGACAAAATATCAGCGAGGGTCCAGAAAATATCTCATCGGCAAATATCGGCAAGCATAAAAAATACATAATATATTCATTTTTTTAAGATTTTTAAACATATAAAGCAATAACAACATGAAATAAACACATTGGCACATAAATATGGAGAAAGCACTGATATATATGATGTCAAATAGAAATGATACATCAAAGGCAATATCAAATCCTGCTGAGCCCTAATAATTGTCCATTCAAGGACTCAAATGTGGAGAACCAATACAAAATAACATCACATATATAAAAGTATCTCATCATCATGAGTTATATGTAGCATAACAAATAAAACTAGCAAGCTAGCAGCTATCTATCTGAAATCACTGCTCTCTCCCCCTTTTATGGGAAAATATGATGCGTTGTTTGCCAGGCCTGCCCCTAGTAGTAGAAGGCCCTGACCCTGCCTCTGCACCTAATGTCAAATAAGGAGTGCTAGGTATAGAGCTATGCTCTTCAATATCTATAGCAGATGGTGTTGATGCTAATGCTCCCACAGTGTCCTCCTCCTCCTCCTCCTCTTGCTCCTCCTCTGAGTCCTCCTCTTCTTGTTGTCCCTGTTCTAATGGATCATCTGGCTCTAACCATGAAGGTGACTCCTCCAAGATGGGCTCCTCAGACTCCACCCTCCACTGAGACAATAGATCAATATTGTCTAAGGAAATGGCATCTAGATCCATTGGTGCTTCTATCTGCCTCACTCGAAGTCAGATGTTGTAATGCACATACACTAAATCATTGAGGCGTGTGAACTCCAACCTGTAAGAGTGTCAAAAAAACTAATGAGTCTTGACTCTTGACTCTTGACACTTTAAGGTCATAAACTAAAATTTTAAAAATTACAATACGTGTAATTGCTCAATTGAAGGCTGGAGCTCAAAGTTATACATGTTGCGCTTTTTTGCATGTATTTTCTCAAATACACTCCAATTGCGCTCACACCCTGAAGAGCTACATGTTTGACTCAAGATTCGTATGGCTAATTTCTACAAATTTGGTACCCTTGCACCATAGCTTTGCCACCAAATATCTACAACAAAATAAAGAAATAAAAAATTAAAAAACTTAAAACATAATTAAACTTTCAAATAAAAATCACATAACTGAATTTTAAAAAAAATAGAATTATAAGGAAATTCTAAATTGAAAATTTTAATTTCTAATGAGTGATGACTTGTCACTTACGTGGCATGAAAAGGGTCCTTTCCCTAATAGCATCATCAAAGCCAAATAGGCCAACAGAATCACGATAATACTGTATCTCGCGATTGATTTTGCTACGAAGCTCAGGATCAGGTACCATCCTATGAATACAGGAATGGAGCCCTTCCATCACCTCGCCACCAAAATTAAAGCCGCATTTGTATGAAAATGAGGGGTCGAGTAAGAGTGTTGCTGCATGAATGGGTCGATGAAGCATCCCTGTCCACAGACTATCAATCACATCCCATAACATCATCTGCCTATCAAGGCCAACAAAACCCTTGTCTACATAATAAGAACGAATGACCTCCTTGGCCCTATCCATGCCTTCATACAAATAAGCCATTGCAGGCTTCTCCCCATCATCTGAGAACCTTTACTATAGGTTCACTAACTGAGCATGCTTCTTCTACTCCACGCCAAAATGTCTCAGAGTACACCATTTTTGCAATGGCTTTCCCGTCCTGTCTCCTGTTGTATCTACAATTACGCCAATCATCAAACACAAACATTTGCTTCAACTCGAACTGACATCGAAGCAAACACTGAAGAGTAATAAAGTTTGTGGCAAAACGTGTGATCGCAGGACACCGCAACTCCTTGTTTCTAGTGAAACTCCTCATGAGGCTAAGAACAAAAGCATAGTTATAAATAAACTTGGGGACGCTCCTAGCCATATCAACCGCCTCCTTGATGAAGGAGAGTTTCCCCATATCCTCAAGCAACAAATCGAGACAATGTGCTGCAGACGGAGTCCAGAACAATGTGTGATGCCTCTCCATAAGCATCTGGCCAGCAGACACATAATTAGTTGCATTGTCTGTTATGATTTGCACCACATTCTACACACCAATCTCTCGAATGAACCCATCTAACAACTCACATATCATTGTTGCATCTTTGATATGTTCTGATGCATCCAGCGATTTAATAAACATGGTACCTTTAGGACAATGTACCAAGAAATTTAGAAGGGTCCTACCCTTCCCATCTGTCCAACCATCAGACATCACTGTGCATCCAGTAACTTCCCATGTTTTTTTCAACTCCGCCAATCTAGAGTTGATGTCCTGCTTTTCTGCTTGAAGAATTGGCCCCCGCAACTCCTCATATGTAACACTTTTGTACCCTGGGCCCACAACAACGATAGCATCACACATTGGCGGCCAAAATGGATTGGTTTTGGTGATGCTGAGAGGTAAGTCGCTCCAGAAAATACACCTCCCCATGACTCTATCTGCTTCTTGCTTCTCCTTTTTTTTAACAAGCGATTTTATGCCAAGTTGTGATCCATGCCCTGTTCATGGAACAAAAAATGATGACCTCACACTAACAGTAGCAGGTGATGATGTGCCAGCTGTGGAGCCCCTCTCACTACCCTCAACATCAAAATCAGGAGAAGATATCCCGAAAGATCTACCTGCACGTTCAGCCTTGTTTCTTTCTGTCTCTTTCTTCTTTCTGTCTTTTTCATCAATTGCCTCAAGAGCTTTTTGTATAAGCTCCGAACTAGAAACTGTACAAATCCCAACATCATGTCCACTGAGTCTAGCCAAATGGTATTTCAGTCGTGTAACCCCTCCTGTCATCCGAGTCCCACACAATTTGCATGTAAGATATGCCCAATTGTCCCACCATCAGGGATTCCCATACTCCTAAAATGGGTCCAAGGCTTTTGGCATATTTGAATTTTGTAGTGGGCTAACTCAAACCTAAGGCACCAAAAAGAAAAAATTGGAATTAATAACTTAATAAGTAATAACCACATCATTTTACAAAATAGTTTTTTGCTGCATTATTTGCAATTTTGCAATGTGAATTCAATGAAAAATGGAAACCATTAATGACAATAAGAGGGTGTATTTGCAAGTTTAAAAAAAATAAATGGAGTTTGCTCTCCAAATATGGAGAAAAGTTAAAACCCTTGCATTTTCTCATGGGCATGAAAATCTTTTCAAATGAAAAAAAAACAAGCAAAATGATTGTAGGCAAATAGGCAAGCAAGAACAATCCTAAAACTAACAAAAAATTCATTAACATAAGGATTTATTTGAATATACCTGTTAATGGAAGAAATGAAATTGTCTCGTTGTTCTTCAAGCTTAGATCAACAAAATCTTCGTTGTTGGTGGCAATAATAGCTATTCAACACTCAAACCCTCCTTGGCAACAAGCACATAGCTCTCCCCTTCCTTCTCCAGCAATCAGAAATGAAAATGATTGAAAAAAAAAACAAAATTGGACTTTTATAGCCGCGCGGAATTTTTTAACTGTTGCCGAGCATATTTTGCATCATCGCGCGATATTTTGCTGATATATCACCGATATCTTGGAAATATCACAATATTTACGAAAATCACCGATATTTCGGCAATATTATATACACTGATATATATATATATCAAAAGAAAAGGTGAAAACAGATTCACCATGTGTCAGTATGATTCTGAATAATCTCTTAATCATTCAGATCTTTTGTTAATATATAGTATACTATCCAACTATTTCTGTAGGGATACACAACTCTCTCGAATAGTTTTTTTTGCTAATCTTATCCAGCATTCCCCCCACAATAAAAAGTGTTGGAATATTTAACAATACTGAGCGGTGGGGTGAATCAATATTGGGCACCTTTTAACAATTTTAATCGTATCATCTAAACATTAAACAGTTGACAACATCGTTCAACAATGCATAACATCATACAGACAATATGCAAGAGATTTTTAGGTGGAAACCCTTTCGAGAGAAAAAACACCAAATATTTTTAATATAAGTCTTACAGATTACATCAATAGGATGCTCCAACTTTTGAGATTCTCCAGCAACAACTAGAAGTAGGCGCCAACCCCCTGATTTATCAGCTCCAACTGAAAGGATGCCACAACACCCTGGTTTTACCAACTTCAACTGAAAGGATGCTCCAACACCCTGGCTTTATCAAGTCCAACGCAATGGATGCTGCAATACTCTAGATTTCTCAGCTCCAACTGAAAAGATGCTTCAACACCCTACGAGCTCCAACTTGCCCTACCACAACCCTGCCACCCTAAAGTGTTCTGAGGGTTCTGTTGACCACTACGTGTCAACTACCTATAGCAGTACACCCCCTTTTTCTTGCAAAAGCGATAGCACTTGATTGTTGTGTCTGTGTCGTCCAGCTATCATCATCAGCTTGACTTCCAAGATGTTATGTAAATCCTTTCTGCATGTGTATAATGTAAATAATCTCATCAGATCCATGTCATGTATGTAACAACTTAGGTAAACCTACTTTTCTAGTGACGATATCCATTCTGGGAGGTTTTTTGTCTCACCGATCCATTCTCGGATGGTCGGCAGAGTTTTCCTCCAGTCTTACCCCAAAGCTGGAATGGATTTTGTCGCTAGGCTCTTAGGCGAGTCCTAGCGTTCTAGATCGAATCTATGTAAAAGTGATTTGGGAATAAACCTAACTATTTGGTTAGGTTATTTTATTACAAATTGTTTGGTCTGTTGGATTATATTTGTGTCGCAGAAATGGGTGGTCCGTGCGGGTCTGTTACAAATGGGGTTTCCCCTTTAAGATGTAAAAAAATTGAAAATCATGATATAAAGTGTCTTGAGGGTTGGAAAAATAATTTATCCCCTCATAGATTAATTAATTAAATTTTCTGGCCAAAAAATTAATTTAAATCCTAAGCCTGAAATTTAATTAATTCTAAGTCCTAGGTGAATTTAAATTCTCCAAAGACAAAATTCGTCGGTCCTAAAACAATAAATCTTAAAAGGTCCTGAGACTAAGGTAAATTAATTATTTTGCAAAATTTTAAACCTTTGATCCCTAGAGGTTAAGTCAAAGTCAGATTTTTTGAGAAATTAACTCAACAAAATTATTTTTGAGTTCATTAAAATGCATTTAATTGAAAAATTCGAATTTCCTCAAGAATTAAATATTTCCACGGATGAGATTAAAAGAAATTTTAATCTTCATCAACGGTCGAAATTGCTTTGAGGAGAATCACTCGAACTAGTCGTTGGAGGATTTTTCTTTAAATAGGAAGTCATTTGTCAGTCGATTAATTCGATCTTTTGATCGTGTGCTTAGCAAGAAGCTCTCGTGTAATCTTTTTCTGAATAATAAAGAAAGACTTTGGGGTTAAATTTTGTAGGTGTTACTCTTCATGGGAACACTGTCAAATGTTTTATCTTCATTCATGAATTTTTCTAAAGCCATTGATGATAGCTTCTAAAGAGTGATTTGAGTACAGGTATTTTGCTCAGCCACTGGGGTTTGAAAAATAATTTAAATTTTGAACATAATAGCAGGTATCTCTATTTGTCTGAATTTTATTATTATTTTCTCACTCTATTTTTAATGGCTAGATTGAGTTTTGCAGGGAAATCTTGATTTTAGATCCTCGGGCGTTAGGGGAAGTTTTAAGTTGAACTAGCGAATTCCCAATCTGTGTTTTCTGAAGAGCCCAACTAAATTAGCTTCAAGCTTATCATAAGATTTTGTTGGTGATACACGAGGGTTTCGAGTTAGCAACTTCTTTTAAAATTTTAAAAATCTAATTTTTTGTGGAAAAATTGATAGTTCTGGCTATTAAGAGCCTTAGATTATCGAATATGGGAGCGGAGTTGGACTCATATTCCTCATATCTGATAGATCTGTAAATTATTTGTATAGGTCTGTAAATTATTTGTATAGATCTGTTCTTTACTTGTGTAGATCTGAAATTTTATAACATAATTTTGAATTTTAACACTTGGGTTTTGGGGATTTTCTCTAGTTTTGTACATATTGGGTATTGTGTTCTTCTCTTTTCACTTGTGCAAAAATAGATCTGAGAAATCGGCCAAGTAAATCTTCAGATCTGAGCCAGATCTAGACCTTGGGGAGCAAGATATGGGCTCAAAAATTGTTTGCATGAATAGATCTGAGAAATCATACAAGGAAATTTTCAGATCTGAGATTTTTCCAAGGAGATCTGGGGGTTTTGAGACAGATCTAAGCCGCGGAGGGCAAGATCTTGTCCCAAATATTTTTGCAAAGCCAACCATTAAAGATTTTGCAACAAATTTGAAGATCTTAAGCAAAATATTTTTTTCACAAAAAGAGTTTCAAGTTTTGGGGCTCCTAAGCCCAGATTTGCCTTCTCCTAGCCCAACTCTAGCCCTATTGGGCCTAGTGCTAGCCCTCATTGGCCCTAGATTCCCCTTGCTCTATTACTGATCTGAATATTTAATTTTCTGAAGCTGAACATTGGTGATTTTTTGCAGAAAAATTGGTAAAAATTTGTGTTTCAGGTATTGGAATTTTAATTTTACTCCTGTCATTAGAGTATTTGTTGTTGTCCTAAATCTAATCTTTGAAAATAAGTGTTTTTGGATGATTGTTTGCATAAGTTCAGGTCAACAAATTTTTGGTACAATTATTGGCAATAAAATCCAAGTTTAAACTCATATTTGTTGAGTTTCTGAATCACATACACACAAGTTCATTGCCTAAAGGAAATTCATTTCACACACTTGGAACAAATAAGTCTAATATTTTAAATTGCCCAAAAAGTTTTGTTGTTTGGTGAATGGTAAATATTTTGAAATCTATTGAGCTAAGTATCATTGAAAAGGCTTGCATTCGATTTGGATCTAATAGAAAACTTGGGCTATTTGAATAACTCTTAAGTAGTTTTGAAATTTTCAAGTAATTGCCATTAAAGCATAGATTGGATAAATGCTCTAATTCTCTTTCTTGACATTAATATCATTATTGGCTTGTGGTTATTATAATATTTTGGCGTATTAGTGATATTTCTTTAAGAGCATTTATCTTGTATATCTTATTAGCACTTGAGATATTTGGCACTTTGTTTTGTATAAGATTGTCTCTTCATTTCATTAAGTACTCTTGTCATAAAGTTAATCAATACTAAGTACTTGAGTCTTAAACAATCTTACCTCAAGACTACTCATTCATCCCTTTGCTAATCGCATCTTCCATCTCTTTTCATCATAATAACATTTTCCTTAGCAGTAGTTGTCCATCATGTACTTAGTCCTAAATTTCTTAGAAAGACAGTTGACTCCACAAGGCACTGGTATCAATTGTATAGATCGAAACATTTAAGCCTTGCTAGATCTAAACAAGTATTTGGTCCCTCAACTGTGTCTCCTGGACTGGTTGGTTCCCAACTAGTCCTCCTTCATTCCATTTCCGTAGAGTCTAGCCCCTTTAGTCTGTTGTAGGGAGACAATTTAAACAGAGCGATTGGGGATTGGGGAAACAACGCCCTATCTGAGTTGTTATCGCAATGCCTGGACGTTCTGCACGACAACACTTTTAGCACCGTTGTCGAGGACAGAGTTTTTCTATCCTTGGTCCTCACAACATTTTTTTAATCATCTAATATTTTCTATCATTCATTAGCCCATCAAGCGACACAACATTTTTTAGCGTCGTTGCCAGGGATATTTTATTCTCAACGTTTCAACGACATTTCCTCATCATTCTTCTCATTTCTCATCTCTCATTCGAGCTGACAAAGCCAACACTTCTTGGCATTGCCACCAAGGACCAATTTATTGTTCCTTGGCTTTACGGCATTTCATCTCATTTTTCTGGCATCATTTCATCTCTTCATTTCTCACCATCCTAACTCTCGTCATCTCTCTCATCTAATCCTTTCATCTTCACTTTTTGCACCTAGACATTCTGGTTGGTTTCCTGTTTGGGTGGCGACTCCACTTATTCATTCATTTAATCCCAGACAAGGAGCTCTTCCTGAATATCCATCTACCTCCATCCACTAAATTTTCAGTTTCACCTTTGGAACTTTGTGAGAGATTCATGCTCAAGTGGCGACTCCACTTCTTCCATTTATTACAAGAATTTTCGCTAAAAGCTCGCTTCTTGTAGATGTTTTGATTTTCTTGAGCAGGGATCTCTCTCTATGGTATCCATTTGACCCATCTTTTTCCTGTTAGGCAGGTCATCATGGATTTTGACTTGTTTGCTCCTTGTGATTTTACTAATATTCAAGGAGCTATGCATGGTTATCCTTATTTTTTTGTTGAAGCCATCACTGAATTTCCTCCTTTTCAAGGTAACAATGTTGTTACTGTCGAGACTCACCTTTGGAATGTCAGTGTTTGTATAAGCAAGTGTCGCCTATATTCTAACTATGCAGATGTGAAGATGAAGATTTTCATTCTCACCTTATCTAGAGATGCTTTAGATTGGTTTATTAAGTTCCCTGATAACACTTTTGATTCTCTATAATCAATCATTGATGCCTTTGAAGATAGATATGGAGATAAAGAAAAGGTCAAAGTGAACACTAAAGTAAAGGAAACTATAGAAGTTGAAAATAATTTCAAGGCGTTAATTCAAATGGTTAAAGACATACAGTTAAATCAAGCTCAAGTAATCAAGAATGCAAAAGTTAATCAGGCTCAACTTGTTAAAGATATGGAACTTAATCAAGCAAGATTAACAACTGATCATGCCAGGGAAATTAATTCTATGCAAAGCAAGTTATTAGCCCTAGAAGAAAAGATGACGATCATGGAATTTAATCATTCAAATCAAGTGACTACCATGGAAGCAAGTTATCATGAAGAAATAAGTTCGATTCAGAACAGAGTGTCAACTATGGATGAAGAAATGACCATCATGAGATTCGATTATAATAATCAGTTAGCTACCATGCAAACAAATCTTAAGAAAGAGATAACTATATGCAAAACTGCTTCATGGGCATGAAAGCAAAAAATGATAAAATTATAAAGGACCTGGAAATTGGTCAAATATCTCTTTAGAATAGATTATTGGCCATAGAGAAAAAGAAGGTACCATGTGTCATAAATACAGATGGAATAGATATCATCGAAAACAGATTAAAAATAATGGAAGTTAATCATTCTAATCAAATGTCCATTATTCAGAATCCAATAAAGACTATGCAAGCTAATCATTTTACTCTGCAAGAAAGATTCGTGAAAATTGAACTCAATCAAGCGAAGTTAATAGTAAGACATGCCAAAGAAATGAGTTCATTACATAAGAGGTCAGAAGAGAGGAAATCATAGGTCCTGTCTTGTTGTGAATATCCCAAGAAAGATGCTAACTCCGTTAACAAAGATTTAACAAAGAATGACATGATCAAAGAAGAAATTGAAAAAGATCAATTTATAACTCATGACACCTGTGAGACTGATCCATCATTCTTGACAGAGCAGATGCAGAATGAAGAAAGACATGTCACGCATATGTTACATACTTCATCTGAGAGTTTTCAAACAGAATGTTCCACATCATCAGTGATACAGCCTACCACAAAGAAAAAGCGCAAGAAAAAGAGAATGAGAAAGCGATTTGATGCATCAAATGGCCGCGAGCAACTTGATTTTCGAATAGGAAAAAGTCTTACAGTGTGTAGGATTAGACATGTCATATCTGAGAAACAGCCAACAAATTTGCCTGAAAGCAGACAAATGCTCAGCATGCACTACATTAAACGCATATGATGCCATGGGGCATCCTTTGAATTGTATTCCTAACCCTACACCCTTTTATTTCAATATTTTAAGTTTGCAGGTAGATGTTTTTCACGTTATTAGGATAGTTAATAAATGAATAGTTTATATCTTTCCTGTGCTAAATGTTATATGATGATTTTTGGATAGACGCTACTTATGTTATATGATGATTTTTGGATAGACGCTACTTATGTTATATTGTGTATTACGTGGGATGCAGATTCTGGATTCTCACATTCCTCCGATGCAGCAACATGTCCCCAAGTAGAGCCAGATGTTGACCACTACGTGTCAACTACCTATAGCAGTACACCCCCTTTTTTCGCAAAAGGGATACCACTTGATTGATGTGTCTGTGTCGTCCAACTATCATCATCAGCTTGACTTCCAAGATGTTATGTAAACCCTTTCTACATGTGTATAATGTAAATAATCTCAGCAGATCCATGTCATATATGTAACAACCTAGGTAAACCTACTTTTCTAGTGACGATCACCATTCTGGGAGGTTTTTTGTCTCACCGATCCATTCTTAGATGGTCAGCAGAGTTTTCCTCCAGTCTTACCCCAAAGCTGAAATTGATTTTGTCGCTAGGCTCTTAGGCGAGTCCTAGCATTCTAGATCGATTCTATGTAAAAGTGATTTGGGAATAATCCTAACTATTTGGTTAGGTTATTTTCTTACAAATTGCTTGGTCTATTGGATTATATTTGTGTCGCAGAAATGGGTGGTCTGTGAGGGTCTGTTACAAATGGGTTTTCCCCCTTAAAATGTAAAAAATTTGAAAATCATGATGTAAAGTTTATTGAGGGTTGCAAAAATAATTTATCCCCTCATAGGTTAATTAATTAAAGTTTCTGGCCAAAAAATTAATTTAAATCCTAAGCCTGAAATTTAGTTAATTCTAAGTCCTAGGTGAATTTAAATTCTCCAAAGGCATAATTCGTCAGTCTTAAAAAAAAAAATTTAAAAGGTCTCGGGACTAAGGTTAATTAATTATTTTGCCAAATTTTAAACCTTTGATCCCTGGGGGTTAAGTCAAAGTCAAATTAACTCAAAAAATATTTGAGTTAAGTAAAATGCATTTAATTGAAAAATTCGAATTTCCTCAAGAATTAAATATTTCGACTGATGAGATTAAAAGAAATTTTAATATTCATCAACAGTCAAGATTGCTTTGAGGAGAATCACTCGAACTAGCCGTTAGAGGATTTATCTTTAAATAAGAAGTCATTTGTCAGTGGATTGATCTTATTTTTTGATCGTGTGCTTAATAAGAAGCTCTGATGTAATCTTTTTTTGGATAATAAAGAAAGACTTTGGGGTTAAATTTTGCTGGTGTTACTCTTCATGGGAATACTATAAGATGTTTTATTTTCATTCATGAATTTTTCTCAAACCATTGATGATAGCTTCTGAAGAGTGATTTGAATACAGGTATCTTGCTCAGTCACTAGGGTCTGGAAAATAATTTAAATTTTGACCGTAATAGCAAGTATCTCTATTTGTCTGAATTTTATTATTATTTTTGCGCTCTATTTTTTATGGCTGGATTGAGTTTTGCAGGGAAATCTTGATTTTAGATCCTCGAGTGTTGGGGGAAGTTTTAAGTTGAACCAACGAACTCCCGATCTATGTTTTCTGAAGAGCCCAGCTAAATTAGCTTCATGCTTATCATAAGATTTTGTTGGTGATACACATAGGGTTTTGAGTTAACACCTTCTTTTAAAATTTTAAAAATCTAATTTTTTGTGGAAAATTTAATAGATCTGGCTATTAAGAGCCTTAGATTATCAAATCTGAGAGCATAGTTGGACTCATACTCCTCAAATCTAATAGATCTGTAAATTATTTGTATAGATCTATAAATTATTTGTATAGATCTGTTATTTACTTATGTAGATCTGAAATTTTATAACATAATTTTGAATTTTAACACTTGGGTTTTTTGGATTTTCTCTAGTTTTGTACATATTGGGTATTGGGTTTTTCTCTTTTCACTTGTGCAGGAATAGATCTGAGAAATCAGCCAAGGAAATCTTCAGATCTGAGTCAGATCTAGACCTTGGGGGGCAAAATCTAGGCTCAAAGATTGTTTGCATGAATAGATCTGAGAAATCATCCAAGGAAATTTTGAAATCTGAGATCTTTTCAAGGAGATCTGGGGATTTTGAGACAGATTTAGGCCGCAAAAGGCAAGATCTTGTCCCAAATATTTTTGCAAAGCCAGTAATTAAAAATTTTGCAACAAATTTGAAGATCTTAAGCAAAATAATTTTTTCACAAAAAGAGTTTCAAGTTTTGGGGCTCCTAAGCCCAAATCTGCCTTCTCCTAACCCAACTCTAGCTCTATTGGACCTAGTGCTAGCCCTCATTGGCCCTAGATTCCCCTTGGTGATTTTTTGCAGAAAATTTGGTAAAAATTTGTGTTTTAGGTAATGGAATTTTTTTGGCAACATGAGCAAGTGATCTTCAAAGCCTAGAACCTAAGGGTTTGATCTCTAAACCCTTTTTTTCCTCACTGTTTGCTACAGCAATCATATACCTTTCTAATGGTGGCAAAATTTCACGTGGGTTAGCTTAAAATCAATTCCTAAGTTGTCTAATACATTAATGAATTAATTTTTGAGTTGGGAATCCATCATTAAGCCTATTTCATATTTTAATTGCTAACTATAACAAGTATATCAGATCAGATATAATTCTGGAAATCACATCATAATAGGCTGAAATCTTTTGATAATTCATGCAGACAAGTTTGGAAAATTTTCAGTAATTTTTTGGTATAAAGATAGCATTGATAGCTTACTGTTGTCATTGTCATATTGTTGTTGTCATAACATCTGTTTGTTGTTGTCCTAAGCAATTCAATGTTGTCCTAAAAAACAATTCTCTGAAAATTAGGAGTTTTAATATCGTTGTGGAAGTAACTGTCATAAGAATCTAGAAGAGTGATCTTTTTTATTGCAACAAGCATTTCCCTGCTGTCATAAACTCATTTTTGCTGCTCTTTTTTATCACTGAAACATATTGGTTGCCATAGATTAAATTCTGAAATTTAAAGTAATTTGAGTTCATAACACAATTCAGAATTTGTTTAACATGTTTGGCTTAGTTTGGCATTTTAATTTTACTCCTTGTCATTAGAGAATTCGTTGTTGTCCTAAATCTAATCTTTGAAAATGAGTATTTTTGGATGACTGTTTTCATAAGTTCAGGTCAACAAATTTTTGGTACAATTATTGGCAATAAAATCCAAGTTTAAACACATATTTTCTAAGTTTCTGAATCACATACACACAAGTTCATTGCCTAAAGGAAATTCATTTCACACACTTGGAACAAATAAGTCTAATATTTTAAATTGCCCAAAGGTTTTCTTGTTTGGTGAATGGTAAATATTTTGAAATCTATTGAGCTAACTATCATTGAAAAGGCTTGCATTCGATTTGGATCTAATAGAAAACTTGCGCTATTTGAATAACTCTTAAGTAGTTTTGGAATTTTCAAGTAATTGTCGTTGAAGCATAAATTGGATAAATGCTCTAGTTCTCTTTCTGGACATTAATATCATTATTGGTTTGTGGTTATTATAATATTTTCATGTATTCGTGATCTTTCATTAAAAGCATATATCTTGTGTATCTTATTGGCACTTGAGATATTTGGCACTTTGTCTTGTATAAGATTGTTTCTTCATTTCATTAAGTACTCCTGTCATAAAGTTAGTCAATACTAAGTACTTAAGTCTTAAACGATCTTAACTCAAAACTACTCCCTCATCCCTTTGTTAATAGCATCTTGCGTCTCTTTTCATCATAATAACATTTTCCTTAGCATCAATTGTCCATGATGTACTTGGTCCTAAATTTCTTACCAAGATAGTTGACTCCACAAGGCACTGGTATCAAATGTATAAATCGAATCTTTTAAGTCTTGCTAGATCTAAACAAGTATTTGGTCGCTCAACTGTGTCTCCCGAACTGGTTGGTTCCCAACTACTCCTCCTTCATTCCATTTCTGTAGGGTCCACCCCCCTTATTATGTTGTAGGAAGACAATTTAAACGGAGAGATTGGGGATCATGGTGACAGCCCCCGATCTAAGTCGTTGTCGCTTAGATTGGCAAATACATGTGTTATTTTCATCCTCAAAGTAGCACATGGCTTAAGGATGGGGTTCTTTGTGGTTTCCTAATTTGAAACTTTGAAGCCTTTTATTTCTCTTATGGATAGAGCATACCCGTTTAGTGGAGAATATTTATCGAACAATTGGAGTTTTAGTGGTGGACTTTCCTTCTTATTGGATCCTATTTTATCAACGGATAGAGCACATGGGTTTGGAGAGGGTGATTTGTGGCACTTTCCTATTTTACCTAGGCTATTCTCATCAAAGAAGAAACTGCACAATTTGGGGAGTAAATTCTCCCCAAGTGTTATCCTTCTTTACCTCATGCACCCACTTTTGCTTCTATTGATATTTGGGATATTTTTGTACACACTTATGCCTATTTTGTGAAGGTTGAAGCAATGTTCCACCAAAAAGAACATGGGGGATATGTGAGAACACCCCCAAATTTTAGGAAACTTCAGGGGAGAACCTTGAAAACTATTAAGTCTGTTGAATTTTGAATGGAATATGAAACTCTACCTTCTCCCTATGAAGTCTAATGAGGTTGGAACCACTCTCAAACATTCTGAAACAATTAACAGTGATGTTAAAAATTTAAGTTAAAGGACAGAAAAGGTAGGATAAAGGACAATGTGAAAAGGTAAGCTAAAGGAGAATGCCATTTAGGTGAGATAAAGGGGAATGTGAATAGGTAAGATAAAGGTGAAAGCCACTTTACATTAAGAATTTAACATTACTATTAATTACCAAGGTCACAAACTCCTCAAATCTCTATCCTTTATCAATGTTCTATCTTACAAGGTTGTTGGACAAAAAAACAAGGGGGTGGGGGTGCCCAATGGTCCCCCTTCGAGGAATGGACACCCAGAACACCATTCCCCCGCCACCCCCTTTTGGGGAAATGAATCCCCCACACTATGAAAGGTTTCTCCATGTGTTTCTGTGGGGGGGCATGGGGAAATGTTTCCCAAATGTCCCCCAGCCCCCAAAGCATGGGAAACATGGGGAGAATGTCCCCCACCCCAAGGACACATCTCCGTGGAACACAAGGTTGAAGGGGTAGAATTAAGAAAGGTTCGATCTTATTGTTAAGTAGTGACTATTTTTTAGTCTCTTGTCTTCACACCACTCTTTACAATTGGAGTGAGTGTGAGAGTTCATAGTTTTCAATGGGACTTTGTTCACATGAATTCATCCTTGAACATAAGTGTGAAAAAGGTACTTCAGAAGCGATTGGACATCCCCCTGAAGTACCGGTAGTTGAAGCTAACATTCCCCTAAACTTTGTGGTTACAACTTTGCAAATAAAGGTAACATCTATTTGGAAGCTATATCTCATGTGTTTATTGTGTTTCTTACTTTGCTTTAATCTGTCGAATTGGTTAACATCAGGAACCATTCCCTGGTAGTCAATTTTCTAAACTCCATCACCCATAGGATTAAAGGCACTTAATTTTGATATTTTAACTTGCTGGGTTTTGTATTTCTACGCACAGATCTACATTTTTAAGGGCGGCTTTTCATGTTCTAACAATGGATTTACAGGTTTCCCAAGGCAGAAATCATCCTTAGGTGTAAATCTGCATTTTGGCTTGCCGTTTAATGTGTTTTAATGCAGATTACAGGTCTAATATTTTTAATTACAGCAAGCATTTATCGCAGTTTGACAGAATTCATTGATCTTAAGGTTCACAGTTTGCTTGCAAGTTGCAAAGGGACTCCCCCTTGTGGTTAACAAGCATTAATCTGAAGTGCAAAAACACTGTACATAGTGACTTTACATTCTCTAGTTACCTTGGAACCATTCCAGTTTGAGAATTACAAGGAACCACAATAATATAATGCAAGATAGTCTCCTTTCCAAGCAAGTAATGTCGGTAATGTTTTAAATACTGATCCAACGCATAAAACCTAGTCAACAGTGTTGTGATTCAGTCTATGAACAATAAGCTATAGGATGTCTTCCCTGCATACGATATGCACCTACGGTATACTGTGAAGTTTCTGTCTCTAAATCAAAAAGCTTTGCAGGTCAAGAACAACCAAAATTGGCACTGAAGAGCATCGGACTTCTAAAAGACAGTTTCATATCATGGTGCCTATGTGAAATTCTTCTTAGTATGCCGATGTAGAGGGCACGGTATATGAGAGAAATGGTGGATTAACTGCCTGTAGAAATTTTTACCACCCAGGAAGCTCTTCAACTGTGCAAATGTAGTAGGACATGGCCAATCACTGAGCACCTTAATTTTACCTAGATTTACATGAACGCCATGATCATTTATGATGAAGCCTACAGACTTTACAAAGTTTGGCCACAGAAGAATTCCTTCATCTTAGCTTGCAGCTTGATTTGACAGAACAAAATCCAACATTACCTGTACATGTCACATATGGGCTTCCCAAGTTTTGTTGGAAATCAAAATGTCAGCTGGATAGATTGCCACAAAGTTACCCAAATGAGTCCTAAAAATATCAATGATAATGCTCTGAAAGTTAGCATTAAGTGTTGGTACACCCAAAAGACATCATCAACCACTTAAAAAGCCCAAACCTATGTTTGAAGGCAGTCTTCCAAGTGTCTTGAGGTTCAACATGAATCCAATGATAGTCCAATGCCAAGTCAATCTTTCTAATGAAGCAACCGCCCTAAGTTTGATGTAGTAGGTGTTTGATTACCATATTTGGTGCCCTGTAGTCTATGCACAACCACCATTCACCCTATTCCTTCTTGGGTATAATAAACACAGGAGAAACGTTGAGGAAAATCTTACCTTCTTCACATAACTGCACAATCTGCTTGTCAGTGTTTGCACTCCCAATAACAATAGCCTTATAAAAAAGTTAATTGGGTAGATCATGGAACAAAATAGAAGGATGAAATGCAGGCAGAAGCCCCTTAGATTCTTCAAAAACATCTACATGTAGGAGGGGTTTCATAGCAATAGGAAGATTGATGGTATTGTCTTCTTTCACTTTTCAAGCCACAAAGCACCATAGACTTAACCTGCTTAACAATGGTTCTTTCTGAAAGCTCTAAATTAGTAGACGAATTTGAACTAACCAAAGAAGTCAATTTCCATATGCTGTCATCTATCATTATATATCTTATCAATCTTTTGAAAACCATAATAAAATGTGTTCTTAGAATACTAGTAAGATTACCAAGAAGTAGGTCACAACAACCAGTTGGTGTGGAGTCACTATCCACACAAGTCATTGATGGCTCAACAGCAAAAGTAACAGAACATCTGAGTCACACAGAGGTAGAGTGTCTTGCTTCATTGAGCCATCCAATATCACAAGGATTTGGATGTGCCAAAGTAGGGCATTGAATTTCTTCAACTAGATGATGAGATAATTGTCTATAATCATCTTAGCCAACTCAATCATGATATACCAATTTTGGTTAAAGAGAGAATTTTTATTGTTGACAGAGTAGTTATTGGCCATATGAACTATATTGGGCTTAGAAGAAGATTTAGGGTTACAGATATCAACCTAACTACCTACCTTGTTGTCATTTTAAGGTTAGAGATTCATCCTTCTTAGCCTGCGGTTTGTAACACTCATCAATGGAATGCCAGGCCTCTTATAATATATGTAGTACTTCTTCTACCCATTACCTTGGGAAGATATTAGAGTTGAATTGTAGCTCTTCCTTCAAATGAAGGTTGAGAAAAGAGAATTGAAAAAGAAATTGACTTTGGAAAAAAATGTTTCTTTTGTGAAATTGTCAAGAGGAGAATCTGCTTAGAAGGTGCTTCCTGCAGCTTGGGCTCTACCTTCAGTGAGCGCTGGAAAGCTTGCTCAAGAGAAGTAATCTGGAGTAACTCTGACTCCTGCAAATATGTGAAAAGTAGTCCATCAAAGAACTTAATACAGAGGAATTTATCATCATCTTGCACCTCAAGCTGCATGGACAACTCGTTGAAATTGTCAATGTACTGATTGAACTATCTGACCAGAAGATTGTTGAAGAAGGAAGCAACATGACAACATATCTTGTATATAGACAAGAGGATAGAACCTCTTCGTTATTGCAAATTTGAGATCAACCCAAAAGATAATAGCCAATTGATTGAAGGTTGTAAGTGTATGGATGTGGGAGTGCAACCAGGTGAGAACTTGATCCCCCATATGAAGTTCAATAATCATGATTCTTTGATTATCAACAATATTCTTGTGAGCTTGAAATTAATCCTATAAACTCAGGATCCATGCATCTAACATCTCTTCATTAAGTGAACCATCAAAATGGGCAATGGAGATCTTAATAGCATTAACGTAGGTTTACTCTGAATATCCATATAAGCAAAAGGTTTCCAAGAAGTTGATTTTCCATCAATTGGTTCCCTATACAGATCCAAAGGTAATGACAAAGATACCTCTGGATATTAATGCTTAGAGGGTGATATTAATGACAAAGGTCCTGATTTTCCAACAAGACTAAAAAATTAGACTTTTTTCATGGCGGCAAGAGGCCCAAGCATTAGCAATAGATAAAAGATTTACTTGTCTTTTCTAGTTTCTAGTAGTTTTTATAATTGTTGACTCTTCCAAATTATTTATGATATTTTTTGTAAACAATATATGACAATTTAAGTTTGAAGTTTGAAGTTGGCAATTACAACTCATTGGTAATGAATTATCAATATGATGCTTTGTGAAAGTTGAAAGTCATTTCATTTTATAACATTTCATTTCATGTTAGATATTATTTGTTGTAATGGTTACACTTAGCTTACAAGTACAACTTTAGTAATCAATGATGATAAATGTTATATATTGAATTTTGAAAGCTTGAAACTTTAAGATTGATGAATCATGACACTCAAAATGTTGAATGTTACTAACTTGTGGACGTGGTTGATGAAGATTATAACTTTTAGATGATTGTTGTTATATGGTTCAATATATGTTTTTTATATCTAATTCATCATTCTACATGCTTTAGTTGACATATATTCATCAAAATATAAAATAATATATATTATATAAAAAAATCACCCCCCGAATTGCTCCCAAACCATAGTTTTTAAAACCGGAACCAGTGACTAGACCGGTCCACCTAATGAACCGGTTTACCGACCGGAACCGGTCTAACCGGGACTGGTTTGGTCTAAACGAACCGGTTTTAAAAAAATACATTAAATAATTAATTTTTAATGAAACAAAACTATTTTTAAGATGTAAAACCATGATTCCAAGCCAGTAGAGACAAAATATGCAAATTTTGCTCATTTATATACCATGTAAAGGTGAATATATCAAAATGGCACCAAGTGCAATACATATCATCGACAAAATAGCAAAATACATAAGAAATGAGGCTCTAAATGGCCTATAAAGTCCAAAAACAATGCTGCTATGAGGCCATTGGCCTACTACAAGTCTACAGTGTACACATGATCAATCATCAAGTTCATCACCACTACTAGGCACAGGATCATCATCAGGAGCTACATAAACATCATCTAGTTCAGAGTCTGAGGATGCCTCAACCTGACCTGCAACCTCAGTATCAATGCCACCAATGACAATAGAAGTGGACCTAATGAAGCACGAGTTTGTCGACCTGCATGACTGGTGCCTTCCATTGGTTCTTTGCCTTTCCTTGATGCCGCTACTGATCCTAGTTCTGATGCCACCACATAATCTGCACCATCCCCCGCTAAAGCCATGTCGATATCAAAATCAGCCTCAAACACAGGTTCTTCAATCTCCTGCACCCATTTTGATGTTGGATCAATATAGTCCAACACAATGGGATCTAGACCAGGAGTTTTGCTCATCATTTGGATCTCCGATTGCATTTATTATTTACCCCCAAACCATGAAATCCTGAAAACCATTAAGTCTGCTGAATTTTGAGTGAAATCTAAAATTCTAGTTTCTCCATATGAAATCCAATGAGGTCGAAACCACTCTCAAACATCCTGAGTCATTTCATGGTAATGTTAAAAATTTAAGTAAAAGGATGAAAACTATGTCCCAAACTGAGAGCTTCTGAAAATGTTGCTCCAGCGCCCGCTCCCAAGTAACCTTGATCCAAACCATTTATACACAAATAGGCAAAAGTTCTCATTTATATAGCAATAGTGCATATAACCAAAATAGCACTTAGTGCAAAACATCGTTGAACCAAAAACATCAAGAAGCAAGCTCTGAAAGGCCTTTATAGTACAAAAAACATGATAGTATGATACTACATCTACAACCTACAAGTGCTAATTGTCAATGTCATCATCGGAATCATCATCTTCCTCATCCTCATTTGAAGAATGAGCACCATCCAAGTCTGAAATCATTGTCTATATTGGGATCTTTGTCATCAATATAACCCTCTAAGCATTAAAATAAGATAGAAAAAATGTAACATG
This sequence comes from Pinus taeda, assembly GCA_000404065.3. Taxonomy (NCBI): domain Eukaryota; kingdom Viridiplantae; phylum Streptophyta; class Pinopsida; order Pinales; family Pinaceae; genus Pinus; species Pinus taeda. The sequence continues at coordinate 28,001 of APFE031309839.1, forward strand.
TCAAGTCAAGATTTTGTTTGAGTGATGGGTACATTTTTAGTAGAGTCGTGGTATAGGAGTTCAACAACCATTGCCACTAACATCAAAGTACATAGAGGGATTGGTGCTCTCTATTAAACACTAGTTCCTTACCCTTGTACATGACAAAATCCAATGAAAACGTTGCAATCCCCACAATCTTGGTATCCTGAAAAATTGTTTTTGTTGGATTTTGAGTGAAATCTAAAATTCTACTTTCTTCATAAGAAATCCAATGAGGTTGGAACCACTCTCAAACATCCTGAGTCATTTCATTGTAATGTTAAAAATTTAAGTAAAAGGATAGAAATGTAAGATTAAGGAGCATAGCAATAATAGGACCATAGGCTTGAATATTAGGTTGGCCTAGGGGAGAATTTGAAGTGGGCCAACCAAATAAAAAATAAATAAAAATTAAAAAGACAATTTTTTTACACTAACCTAGGAAGGTACAAATTGCGCAAAATCGGTCTTGAACTGGCTGGTTCAGTACCGAACTGGCCTATTCTGGTTTAGAGGCCCGGTTCGGACCAGTTTTGGGCCAAAAGTGGCCAGACCGGCCGGTTCCACCACTTCCGATCCAGTGCTGATAACATTGATATAAAGTGAGTAACACATTATCTTGCAAGAAAAAAGGGAATAAGACCCATAAATGAGAAGTTAGAAGGAAAACCAAGTCTATATTAGCTCTCATGGATGATTACATGATGATCGAGTTTCAGAGTTTCGGATATGGGTACGGCCTGAAACATCGGGTTCCTAGAGATTTCATGCAAGATCGATCTCAAGCAATGAACCGTAGAAGAATTTTGGTAGGCATGCAATACGACAAGCTAGGTGTATAAAGGGATTAAGGGGCCCTTCACTCAATGACATCATCCCTTTTTGAGAAACTTTGGCATAAAAGGTAATCCTAGGCGTAAGAGAATGAGGACATGTCGCAAGAGGTCTCCTTAAATTTTAAATGAAACGTAGTCATCTTCGAACGAACTGAGCATTGATAATAATAATATTTTGAGTTTTTGAACTAGTGAAGGCTCTTTAGGCTTGTTGTACAAGTATGAGAGGAAGCATTTGAGCAATAACAATATTAAACATTGGAAAGACCTATGTGACTTTCAAAATCAAGGGTGACTTGTGTGGAGAGGTATAGGCAAAAGAAAAGGGATATTAGGGAGTGGCGAATTCGCCTCTCTGAATATGTGTGAAGCCAATCTCAAAGAAAAAAAGACTAGCACAGGACTAGCTGCCCCTCTTCTCAAAATTGGAGGGATTGAAGCTAGCTAAAGTTATGGGACAACATTTTCAACATACAAGTCATGAGAATTATACAAGAATATAATCCACAAAATGATCCCCAATCTTTCTCTTGATACTTAACTTAATACAAGGTGGATCTCAATAATGATGAACATAAATCACTCAAAAGGGTGCAATCTATCTGAGATGCAAGGGATTCTTTCAAAAAGGAGCTCCTTGCCTGATTCATTTTGTATATGGCATTCCCGAATCCCAACTAGAGGAAGTTTAACGAAATGAGCTTCACATATGGAAATTACAATTTTTGTGGGAAACTTGAGGATGTTTGTTGGGTTTCGATGAGGTGTCCATTCGCTAAGGAGGTATAATCCTTGATTCAGAGTCTTCTTATGAGTATGTCCACTTCACGGCTCTGTTAGCAAGCTGTTCTTCAAGGGATCCTTCAGTGCTACAACAATGGTCACTAACTACTTCATTTGTCAAAATCAATGTGCCAGGATAAGATTTGCCCATACAAAGGCTTATTGAAGAGATAGATTTAGGAGCTAAATTTGATGCACTTGCCATACTTGCATATGCGAGCAGATAAAAAGCTATTTTGGTATGATGTTGACTTTGTATTTACTTTTTCAAAGGATCAAAACTGTATCCCTTCCAGTAATATAAGCAATAGTTTCTTCTCAGACTTTATCCATGTTACAAAGCATTAATGTTTGTAGCATCGGACAGGAACTTCTGCACAGGTCTAGTGCTAGACGTGTCGAAGTCATCCAAAAAAATATATATATATTATAATTCACTTTAATTAAAGCCATTTTTTAAAATGAAAAGTCTTTTATCGGTGTATTAATTAATGTTAATATAAAGTATTTACATTAATGATTTAGATGTACTCTCCACCATCGATTGGAATTTAAACTCAAGTGTTGATCTCAATGAGAGGTTAGATTTGTGGATCTCAATGAGAGATTAGATTTGTGGAGACTTAGTCATCAAAGTCATTGTAATTTGTGATAGTTACCCAGTTGCACAGTGAAACAGTGAGTTCACTCAGTATGCGAGGCAAAGAGAGAAGGAAGGTAGCAACAAGACAATTGACCTCAGCCTATCCGTAACCACAAGGAAAGTAGCACCAATGGGAGGAGGCCATACAATTGGACGCCGCAGTAGCAGCAGGGGATTTGATTCAACCAGCAATTTGCCCAGCATATCAGCTGTACAATTTTATGGAGGAAGACGTACAGATCAGGCCGTACAGAAGCCAAGTTTTGCTGTGTGTTAATCTTTCCCAGTGTGGGAAGCCCTTGTAAATTTGGAATACTGTTCATAAAAAACTGATTTTGAAGGGCAGAAAATTCGCTGTGTATTTGGAAAAATATTTTATTTCTTCTGCTGTTGATTCTCCAGTTAAATTTCCAACTATTGTAATTATTCTATGATCTGAAATTTCTGTTTTAATTCAGTAAGTAGTTTTGCTTAAGAATCATAAAGAAGTAATCTACCTAGGGTTGGAAAAGAGATTTTAACAATTTCATTTGCCAAAGCCCACATCTATACATATGTTGCTAATTTAATTTAGCCTAATTAATCGACCAGGTTGAAGAGGTCCCCATAATATTTTAAACAATCTCCTTCAACAGACAGCACAAAGCCGCCCCAAATTCCAGTAACAATAACTCAAATAACTCATTTGATACACTATCACTAAAATTGAGTTTAACATCTATTTACCTGACTTACAGGTCTGTAAGAAGTGACCTAACACTAGCAAACAGTACTACAAAAAAAATGAAATTGATAGTACAAACAAAAAAACAGTATCTGGATTGGGTAAGAGAACCACGAAAGCACATAGTGGATGAACTCACCGAAACCCAAAAGTTCATATGCCAAAACCCACATCTATAGATATGCTGCTAATTTAATTTAGCCTAGTTAATCGACCACGTCAAAGGGGCCTCCATAATATTTTAATAAATCTCCTTCTACAGACAGCACAATGCCGCCCTAAGTCCGCCCTAAGTTTCAGCAACATTATCTCAAATAAGTCATCATATACACTATCACTAAAATTGAGTTTAACATAACGAGCTCTGCGATTCAACTTACCTGACTTACGGGTATATATGAAGTGACCTAACGGTAGCAAAAGTAGTATCAAAGAGCGAAACTGATAATGCAAACATATATAAATTAGCTGGATTGAATAACAGAACCATGAAAGCACATAGTGAATGAACTCACCGAACATATGATCACATAAAGAAGGCCTGAAATAGCAGTCATGCTAAGAAAGCTGCACCAAAGTAAAAGGAAATATGCCGTTGAGCTCAGCTGAAGTAAAGATTTCAGGCCTCTCAGACTGGATTCTAACCACAGAGCACAAACCCACATAAACGACCTTGCAAAATGCACCGACCAAGTAGAGATTATTGGCCAATTTTGCTCCACTGCAAAACCCACATAATCTGTTGCCTTCAAATACAGAAGCTTCTGCCGCCTGATCCATTCTAGGACTTTTTTAAACAAACCGGTGTCCGCCATTGCTGTTTGTTACTTCAATTCAGCGGCATGCTCATATAAATTTGGCCCCTTAGGAAATGATCAACAAAATCTCTGCTATATCACGAAAGACTACTGAAAAGAGGGAGCTTAAGAATTGCAGAAATGAGAATCTGGGCATTGCAGAGGAAGGTTACATTTTTGAAGAGGACACGAAATTTCAAGATTGTTTTTGCGATCATGTGGCGCACTGTAAAAGGTAGTTGTAATAGTAACCACCACTGAAGTGAGCGCGAGACTTCGTGGGCACGGGGAATAAAGGCTTTATGTTTCTTCCATGTTAATTCTTAAGTCTCGATCTCGGGCTACGAGGGTCGGAAAGAAAATGTACGATTTTAGAAGCTGCCCTAGAGCACTCTCGAGTCCCTACTTCGGTCAGCTTCACAGTGATTTCGCGGTAAGAATGAAACATGTATCGAAAGATTGGCTGCTTATAGATATCCTTGGTCATATCGCTGGACATGTTAGAGTCGAAGATTATTGAAGAGGGAAGAGTCATCTTCATTCAACATTAATGGGTGAGCATATTCAATTTCTATCATGAGAGTTTTCCCAGTTTTCCTATTTGTAAAAGAAAGGTCGAAGATTCATCTTCATTCAACATTAATGGGTGAACATATTCAATTTGAGCATATTTAATTTTACAGCTCAGAGTTTTCTTATTATTATAATGGTTGGTTTTGTTTTCTTATTATTATAATGGTTGGTTTTTTTTATTGTTATATTTGTCATGGGGTAGTGTGTAGTTTTGCTTTTGAATATTTATTAGTTTATTTTGTTTATCCATAATTTAACGTTAAGAATTTATTTTTTGTTATTTTTTATTATTATTTAAATTTATTTATTTGTAAAGTGATTGGTTGAGGTTTTATTATGGGTTGTTTAGTGATTTCTATTTTTATTAGTTATTAATTTTTTATTTTTAGTTTGATTTCCTTTTTATTTAACTTTTTCATTTTTTTTCATTCTCTTATTATTTCCATTTTCATTAATTATAGTTTTTTTTCTCCATATTTTCAATTTAAGATGACAAGTTTTAAAGAGGAAAAAACAATTTAAAAAACTTTTTTCTATTTTTTTTAGCTTTATTACTTTTTAATTTGACTTATATTTTTTTTGTCTTTTTCTATGTTTTTTTTTAAGATGACAAATTTTAAAGAGGAAAAAATAATTTAAAATATTTTCCCAATATTTTTTTAAGTTTTCATACTTTTTAATTTGACTTATAATTTTTGTTTAGAGAATTTTCGGCAAAATCACATAATTAATCATTTGTCGAACCAACTAGTTTTGACTTATAATTTTTTTTTGCCTTTTTCTATATTTTTTTCTCTATTTTCAATTCCTTTTACATTAATCATAATTTTTTGTTCTTCTTTACATATAGCTTTTATAATTAATAACTATTATGATAATTAGTTATTAGTTTTTAGAATCCTGTGAACATTTCTTTCCTAATTTTATTTTAAAAAAAAATTATTGATGTATTGTTACTAATTTTTAGGATCTCATGAGCATTTTTTCTTAACTTTATTGAATTTGTTTTATTTAAGCATAGTTTTTATAATTTTTTGCTGCAAGTATATCAAAAATTCAAGAAATTGAATTCAAGAATTAAGGAAATTAATCTTCTTGAATTTAAGGTTTTTATTTTATTTTTAATTGCTTTGGTGTGTTTATGATAAATGTCTATTGTTCTTGTAAGTCAAAGGATTAGAAACCCAAGTTGGGATATTATTAGTTTCTCATTTTGAAGTTCCATATTTTGTTTCAAGTCTATGGAGATTGTTTGGCATTTATTGGGAGGTTAGTCTTCAATTCCTTATATGTTTCAATTGGTTTGTTAAATTTGTTTTATTTTCTTTCCTCGAATCAAACACAGAAGATTGGTCTCAGTTACCATGCAAAAAGTCAATGTGTGAATTTTGCTAAAGCAGTTATTCAAAGTAACTGTCAAATTCAATTCGTAGTAACAATTGTTTTACTATTAATTTAGCAACTAAATTATACCTAGCATAGTTATATACATTAAATCGCTAGTAATTATAAATGGATATCAAAACACTTAGTTTCTAATCAAAATACTTAGTTCCTAAAACATTTCGTATTGTGAAAAAAAAAAAAAAA